>CAXHJY010001472.1:12500-15000 GCA_964016885.1 Eledone cirrhosa | reverse complement strand
GGTTAGGGTTAGGGTTAGGGTTAGGGTTAGGGTTAGGGTTAGGGTTAGGGTTAGGGTTAGGGTTAGGGTTAGGGTTAGGGTTAGGGTTAGGGTTAGGGTTAGGGTTAGGGTTAGGGTTAGGGTTAGGGTTAGGGTTAGGGTTAGGGTTAGGGTTAGGGTTAGGGTTAGGGTTAGGGTTAGGGTTAGGGTTAGGGTTAGGGTTAGGGTTAGGGTTAGGGTTAGGGTTAGGGTTAGGGTTAGGGTTAGGGTTAGGGTTAGGGTTAGGGTTAGGGTTAGGGTTAGGGTTAGGGTTAGGGTTAGGGTTAGGGTTAGGGTTAGGGTTAGGGTTAGGGTTAGGGTTAGGGTTAGGGTTAGGGTTAGGGTTAGGGTTAGGGTTAGGGTTAGGGTTAGGGTTAGGGTTAGGGTTAGGGTTAGGGTTAGGGTTAGGGTTAGGGTTAGGGTTAGGGTTAGGGTTAGGGTTAGGGTTAGGGTTAGGGTTAGGGTTAGGGTTAGGGTTAGGGTTAGGGTTAGGGTTAGGGTTAGGGTTAGGGTTAGGGTTAGGGTTAGGGTTAGGGTTAGGGTTAGGGTTAGGGTTAGGGTTAGGGTTAGGGTTAGGGTTAGGGTTAGGGTTAGGGTTAGGGTTAGGGTTAGGGTTAGGGTTAGGGTTAGGGTTAGGGTTAGGGTTAGGGTTAGGGTTAGGGTTAGGGTTAGGGTTAGGGTTAGGGTTAGGGTTAGGGTTAGGGTTAGGGTTAGGGTTAGGGTTAGGGTTAGGGTTAGGGTTAGGGTTAGGGTTAGGGTTAGGGTTAGGGTTAGGGTTAGGGTTAGGGTTAGGGTTAGGGTTAGGGTTAGGGTTAGGGTTAGGGTTAGGGTTAGGGTTAGGGTTAGGGTTAGGGTTAGGGTTAGGGTTAGGGTTAGGGTTAGGGTTAGGGTTAGGGTTAGGGTTAGGGTTAGGGTTAGGGTTAGGGTTAGGGTTAGGGTTAGGGTTAGGGTTAGGGTTAGGGTTAGGGTTAGGGTTAGGGTTAGGGTTAGGGTTAGGGTTAGGGTTAGGGTTAGGGTTAGGGTTAGGGTTAGGGTTAGGGTTAGGGTTAGGGTTAGGGTTAGGGTTAGGGTTAGGGTTAGGGTTAGGGTTAGGGTTAGGGTTAGGGTTAGGGTTAGGGTTAGGGTTAGGGTTAGGGTTAGGGTTAGGGTTAGGGTTAGGGTTAGGGTTAGGGTTAGGGTTAGGGTTAGGGTTAGGGTTAGGGTTAGGGTTAGGGTTAGGGTTAGGGTTAGGGTTAGGGTTAGGGTTAGGGTTAGGGTTAGGGTTAGGGTTAGGGTTAGGGTTAGGGTTAGGGTTAGGGTTAGGGTTAGGGTTAGGGTTAGGGTTAGGGTTAGGGTTAGGGTTAGGGTTAGGGTTAGGGTTAGGGTTAGGGTTAGGGTTAGGGTTAGGGTTAGGGTTAGGGTTAGGGTTAGGGTTAGGGTTAGGGTTAGGGTTAGGGTTAGGGTTAGGGTTAGGGTTAGGGTTAGGGTTAGGGTTAGGGTTAGGGTTAGGGTTAGGGTTAGGGTTAGGGTTAGGGTTAGGGTTAGGGTTAGGGTTAGGGTTAGGGTTAGGGTTAGGGTTAGGGTTAGGGTTAGGGTTAGGGTTAGGGTTAGGGTTAGGGTTAGGGTTAGGGTTAGGGTTAGGGTTAGGGTTAGGGTTAGGGTTAGGGTTAGGGTTAGGGTTAGGGTTAGGGTTAGGGTTAGGGTTAGGGTTAGGGTTAGGGTTAGGGTTAGGGTTAGGGTTAGGGTTAGGGTTAGGGTTAGGGTTAGGGTTAGGGTTAGGGTTAGGGTTAGGGTTAGGGTTAGGGTTAGGGTTAGGGTTAGGGTTAGGGTTAGGGTTAGGGTTAGGGTTAGGGTTAGGGTTAGGGTTAGGGTTAGGGTTAGGGTTAGGGTTAGGGTTAGGGTTAGGGTTAGGGTTAGGGTTAGGGTTAGGGTTAGGGTTAGGGTTAGGGTTAGGGTTAGGGTTAGGGTTAGGGTTAGGGTTAGGGTTAGGGTTAGGGTTAGGGTTAGGGTTAGGGTTAGGGTTAGGGTTAGGGTTAGGGTTAGGGTTAGGGTTAGGGTTAGGGTTAGGGTTAGGGTTAGGGTTAGGGTTAGGGTTAGGGTTAGGGTTAGGGTTAGGGTTAGGGTTAGGGTTAGGGTTAGGGTTAGGGTTAGGGTTAGGGTTAGGGTTAGGGTTAGGGTTAGGGTTAGGGTTAGGGTTAGGGTTAGGGTTAGGGTTAGGGTTAGGGTTAGGGTTAGGGTTAGGGTTAGGGTTAGGGTTAGGGTTAGGGTTAGGGTTAGGGTTAGGGTTAGGGTTAGGGTTAGGGTTAGGGTTAGGGTTAGGGTTAGGGTTAGGGTTAGGGTTAGGGTTAGGGTTAGGGTTAGGGTTAGGGTTAGGGTTAGGGTTAGGGTTAGGGTTAGGGTTAGGGTTAGGGTTAGGGTTAGGGTTAGGGTTAGGGTTAGGGTTAGGGTTAGGGTTAGGGTTAGGGTTAGGGTTAGGGTTAGGGTTAGGGTTAGGGTTAGGGTT
>CAXHJY010001472.1:5000-7500 GCA_964016885.1 Eledone cirrhosa | reverse complement strand
TAAAGTTAAAGTTAAAGTTAAAGTTAAAGTTAAAGTTAAAGTTAAAGTTAAAGTTAAAGTTAAAGTTAAAGTTAAAGTTAAAGTTAAAAGTTAAACGTTAAAGTTAAAGTTAAAGTTAAAGTTAAAGTTAAAGTTAAAGTTAAAGTCTAAAGTTAAAGTTAAAGTTAAAGTTAAAGTTAAAGTTAAAGTTAAAGTTAAAGTTAAAGTTAAAGTTAAGTAAAGTTAAAGTTAAAGTTAAAGTTAAAGTTAAAGTTAAAGTTAAAGTTAAAGTAAAGTTAAGTTAAACGTTAAAGTTAAAGTTAAAGTTAAAGTTAAAGTTAAGTTAAAGTTAAAGTTAAAGTTAAAGTTAAAGTTAAAGTTAAAGTTAAAGTTAAAGTTAAAGTTAAAGTTAAAGTTAAAGTTAAAGTTAAAGTTAAAGTTAAAGTTAAAGTTAAAGTTAAAGTTAAAGTTAAGTTAAAGTTAAAGTTAAAGTTAAAGTTAAGTAAAGTTAAAGTTAAAGTTAAAGTTAAGTTAAAGTTAAAGTTAAAGTTAAAGTTAAGTTAAGTTAAAGTTAAGTTAAGTTAAAGTTAAAGTTAAAGTTAAGTTAAAGTTAAAGTTAAAGTTAAAGTTAAAGTTAAAGTTAAAGTTAAAGTTAAAGTTAAAGTTAAGTTAAAGTTAAGTTAAAGTTAAAGTTAAAGGTTAAAGTTAAAGTTAAAGTTAAAGTTAAGTAAAGTTAAAGTTAAAGTAAAGTTAAAGTTAAAGTAAAGTTAAGTTAAAGTTAAAGTTAAAGTTAAAGTAAAGTTAAAGTTAAAGTTAAAGTTAAAGTTAAAGTTAAAGTTAAAGTTAAAGTTAAAGTTAAAGTTAAAGTTAAAGTTAAAGTTAAAGTAAAGTTAAAGTTAAAGTTAAAGTTAAAGTTAAAGTTAAAGTTAAAGTTAAAGTTAAAGTAAGTTAAAGTTAAAGTTAAGTTAAAGTTAAAGTTAAAGTTAAAGTTAAAGTTAAAGTTAAAGTTAAAGTTAAAGTTAAAGTTAAAGTTAAAGTTAAAGTTAAGTAAGTTAAAGTTAAAGTTAAAGTTAAAGTTAAAGTTAAAGTTAAAGTTAAAGTTAAGTTAAAGTTAAAGTTAAAGTTAAAGTTAAGTTAAAGTTAAAGTTAAAGTTAAGTTAAAGTTAAAGTTAAAGTTAAAGTTAAAGTTAAAGTTAAAGTTAAAGTTAAAGTTAAAGTTAAAGTTAAAGTTAAAGTTAAAGTTAAAGTTAAAGTTAAAGTTAAAGTTAAACGTTAAAGTTAAAGTTAAAGTTAAAGTTAAAGTTAAAGTTAAAGTTAAAGTTAAAGTTAAAGTTAAAGTTAAAGTTAAAGTTAAAGTTAAAGTTAAAGTTAAGTTAAGTTAAAGTTAAAGTAAAGTTAAAGTAAAGTTAAAGTTAAACGTTAAAGTTAAAGTTAAAGTTAAAGTTAAAGTTAAAGTTAAAGTTAAAGTTAAAGTTAAAGGTTAAAGTTAAAGTTAAAGTTAAGTTAAAGTTAAAGTTAAGAAAGTTAAAGTTAAAGTTAAAGTTAAAGTTAAAGTTCAAGTTAAAGTAAAGTTAAAGTAAAGTTAAAAGTTAAAGTTAAAGTTAAAGTTAAAGCTTAAAAGTTAAAGTTAAAGTTAAGTTAAAGTTAAAGTTAAAGTAAGTTAAAGTTAAAGTTAAAGTTAAAGTAAAGTTAAAGTTAAAGTTAAGTTAAAGTTAAAGTTAAAGTTAAAGTTAAAGTTAAAGTTAAAGTTAACGTTAAAGTTAAAGTTAAAGTTAAAGTTAAGTAAAAGTTAAGTTAAGTTAAAGTTAAAGTTAAAGTTAAAGTTAAAGTTAAAGTTAAAGTTAAAGTTAAAGTTAAAGTTAAAGTTAAAGTTAAAGTTAAAGTAAAGTTAAAGTAAAGTTAAAGTTAAAAGTCAAGTAAAGTTAAAGTAAGTTAAAGTTAACAGTTAAAGTTAAAGTTAAAGTTAGAGTTAAAGTTAAAGTTAAAGTTAAAGTTAAAGTTAAAGTTACACAGTTAAAGTTAAGTTAAAGTTAAAGTTAAAGTTAAAGTATAAAGTTACAGATTAAAGTTAACGTAAAGTTAAAGTTAAAGTTAAACGTTAAATTTAAAGTTAAAGTTAAGTTAAAGTTAAGTTAAAGTTAAAGTTAAAGTTAAAGTTAAAGTTAAAGTTAAAGTTAAAGTTAAAGTTAAGTTAAAGTTAAGTTAAAGTTCAAGTTAAAGTTAAAGTTAAAGTTAAAGTTAAGTTCAAGTTAAAGTTAAGGTTAAAGTTAAAATAAAGTTAACCCTAAAGTTAACCGTAACGTTAAAGTTAAAAGTTAAAGTTAAAGTTAACAGTTAAAGTTAAAGTTAACAGTTAAAAGTAAAAGTTAAAGTAAAAGTTAAAGTAAAGTAAACGTTAAAGTTACAGTAACGTCTAAAGTTAAAGCTTACAAGTTAAAGTTAAAAGTTAACAGTTAAAGTTAACGTTAAAGTTAAAGTTAAAGTAAAGTAAACGTAAAGTTAAAGTTACCAGTAAACATAA
>CAXHJY010001471.1:82500-92500 GCA_964016885.1 Eledone cirrhosa | reverse complement strand
TATATATATATATATATATATATATATATATATATATATATATAGGAAAAGAGTCAGGACCCCGACGGCTGAGCTCCGGCCGTTTCGACAGCTATTTCTTTTCCTATTACCCACTCTACTACCCATAGTATCGAGTACTCTGGTGTGTTATGGTCCACGTGGTATCTTACCACACTTCCTTCGTTATATATATATATATAACAAAGGAATTGTGGTAAAGAACCAGATGAACCATAACGCACCAGAGTACTCAATACTTAGGGTAGTAGAGTGGGAAATAAGAAAAAGTATGACCCCGACGGCAGAGCTCAAACCGTTTCGACGGCTATTTCTGGACTGAAATAGCCGTCCAGAAATAGCCGTCGAAACGGCTTGAGCTCTGCCGTCGGGGTCATACTTTTTCATATATATATATATATATAGTTGTAGTCGTATAAGATTAAATAATAAAAAATATATTCTACGTTATATCGTATGATAAACATTGCACATTTTAGCCAAGTTTAGACAGATGTAAACATGTCTTTTTTTTTTATCTGTTCCGTGCATTATATCTTAATTACAAGATTAATATATAATGGAATTTTGTGATAAGATATTCTAGTATATATTTTATAGTGAAATACAATGTTGATACATTGTTTGTGTTGTTTAGCTTCATGTCAGTCCTGATAGAGAAAACTGATGAAAAGCATTCCAACCATGACCATCCCAAATTGTTCCATATAGTACATTCTGGACTGCATCTATCCAATGTGTTCTTTTTGGTATTTGAGAGAGATATGGCTGCTATTTCTCTCAGAGAGTGATTGACGATGTGGAAGCTTTCCTCATTGATTCCCACGTTTAACGTAGGGTATTAACTCTTTAGCATTTAAACTCGCCGTATCCGGCCAGAATTCTTTCACCTCTTTCTGTTCAAACCAGCCAAAACTGGCCACTCATACTGACATTAAGGTATTTTTCTGAAAATAAATATAAAAATCTCATAGATTCAATATTATGTGAGATAATTATGTAAGATAAAGCCTTTACTGTGAAAATACAATAGTTTATATAGAGTAACGTAAATGCTAAAGGGTTAAAACTGTGTTGTGCAGTATAATATAGAGAGTTGGTATAGAATACTCCATAGTTAAAAATACGCAAGAAAATAAATTTGATTTCTTTATAAATTCACCGACTGTTTCGTGCTCTTACCGTTGGTAAGCCATCATCTATCTGTCTTGAGTCACACACATATACAACGGGGATACAAGGTCAAAATCTAAGGTTCTTTAACAGAATGTTAGTGAAAAAATATTTCTTACAATCTGCCATTCCTTAACCCTAACCCTAACCCATAAATTCTTAAATCCACTATTAAATATCTCCTTCAAGTTATGGTCAGCTGTGGGATGATCTTTGCTGTTTCCTCCTGTCTCCCATAGGAGCCATTTAAACTTAGAAAACTTGTAAGATGACTAAACATGTAACGATTATTCAGGATTTTCAAATGCTCAAAGCTGTTGACACGTCGTTGAATTCAATTATAGCTAAGCCAACGAATATGTGTCAACCTGGTCGTTTAACCTACTAGAAATAGCAGTCAAATTCTTCTCAAATCCCTTAAAGGTAAAAGAACACATTAGCTAATGTAATCCTCAATTAGACATACCGAAGAAAATCGAAATGTTCTCGCTCCGAATGCCTGCTTAACTAGAGATAATATGAGGCTAAATAACCGTTTCTAATTTTGACATAAGGCCAGCAATTTTGGGAAGGGGAAAGTCGATTAAATCTACCCAGTGCGTGACTGGTACTTTATTTTATCGACCCCGTAAGGATGAAACGCAAAGCTAACCTCGGCGGGATTTGAACTAAGAACATAAAGGGTCGTAACTCTATGTCGCGAAGCAGGGTGGCCGACGCTTTATCGATACTGTCAATCCACCGCACTCATGAGGCTAAATAACAACATCAATAACTAAACGATAGCCGGGACAAAAACGAAAATAACAACAAATATAATTGCAAACAAATTCCATCAAATTGGATTGATATTCCGAGGGCTGAAGGATGTCTTGATTAGGAACATGGCCAGTGAACATTGACTCCATACTGATCAGCAATTGTTCTCCTGGCCAGATAATGTCTTTAATTGAATAGTCTAGAACAGTCATGGGCAACCTGTGGCCCGCGAAGTTTTCTGAATGGCCGCCTAAGACACCTGATCTTTTACCCCAACTTTTCAGTCGTATTTTATGTTTCTATCATATTTACGATCGTGTATGAATTCTGAATACAACGTGTATGCATACTGAAGAAACAAATCAAAACAACCTGAGTTAGCGCCCTTTTTTTAAATGTGGGCACGGATGTAAATTAGCGCTTGCGGCCCGGCTGATGATGAGTTATATCTCAATGGGGCCCGCTTCTCGAAAAAGGTTGCCCATGCCTGGTCTAGAATCGCCTAGAAAATATTAAATGAAGAAGAAATATTTCTTGGATAGAATTATTTCACTTAAAGTCGTTTGTTAACAAAGAAGCAGATTTGTGATCAAATGTATTACAGCCATAACTATCCTATATTCTATTCAGTCAGGGTGTTCCTATGTGCCTACGCTATTTCAAGACACTTTTTACGTGTTGTAACAGAATCGCAGAAATTTATATATAGATTGAAGAGATATTTAACTGCTATTTCTAGCAATTCGAGCCGACAAAGTAGGAAGCACTTTTGTTGGCTTATTGAAAGTATCTAGTGACGTATGGCAAGAAAGCGAAATAGGTGCTTTTCGTGTAAAAAATTATTGACCTTATAGAGAACTTTGCGGTATTCGTTTCTGGTATTTGTGCTCTCTAGGTTCAAATCCTATCGAAGTCAACTTTTCTTTTTACCCTTTCAAAGACGATATTTTATAGACGAAAATATGTGAAAGCCTGTTCTTTGGTGGTAGACAAAATCTGTCGACCGGTTAGACACAATCAAATAACCATTGGATGCTCTTAGCTGAGTACATTCTGGAGGTTTCCGGATTGAAGAGAGCATTCCTATCTTCCTCACGCTACTAATTTGTGAGCCCCCGGAAAAGGATCTTGAGTTCTGTTCATCCTCCACTAACTAAGCTTTAAAAATTATTACATAAGCATTCAAAAATATTTCCAGTAAACACGGAATGAACCTCTGTTAGTTTCGACGATAAGTATTCCAGTTGTTCAGTCAATGGAATGCTCTACTCATAAAGTTAGCGTGTAAGTGGCTGAGCATTCCACAGTCCCGTGTACCCATAACGTAATCTACAGAGAGATTTATAATGTCACAATTTGAATTACAGGTACAGTCCATCCAGTTTCCATCCAGCTTCCAAACAGTTTCCATCCTCCCAATTTCCACTAGAATAAGAATTTCAGCATATTGCTACATATTTTCTCGCTATCATAGAGATGAAAAGCAAAACTGATCTCAGTAGGAATTGAACACCAAATGTCAAGAAGCAAGATAAGCCGTTATACAGCCTTTACTTTTATTCAATCTCCATTTCTGCCAGCAGATTGAGTAAAACAAATATTTATAACTGATAAGAAATAAATAAATTCTATTCTGTTGTCGGAGGCTGAAGAAATCTCTGTGAGGTATAACAGCCAACAATATCAACTAATCAAATTAAACATTCAATAAATCACATTTATTTTGGTTTAATGTTAATGATTAGTCTTTTACCTTAAGTAGCTCCCGTTAAAAGTCACACATTCACTAACCTATACCCAAAATTCATGAAGTACTTATCGCAATAGATTTTCAAATTGAATATATCCCTTTAGCAGTAGGAGTAGAGTGATTTTCTTTTAAATACAATTTCCAATGCTGCAGAAACTGTGTAAAAAAAAAAAATAAATAAAAAAAATGAAAATTAGAAGGTAAAAATATGAAGGAGCTAAAATAACCAAGAAAAGAATTATCGGAAATTAGTTTTATAATAAAATTATGTGTCTAACTCATATTTTCTCTTTCTTTCCCCCCTGTCTCTCACTTTCCCACTTGTCCATTTTACTATTTTACTTTTTTCTGATTTTCTCTGTGTATACACACACACACACACACACACACACACACACACACACACACACACACACACACACACACACACACACACACATATATATATATATATATAGAGAGAGAGAGAGAGTAGCCACACACAACACACATACATATATAACATATCATGCATACACATATATGTATATTTATTCATTTATTTATCTATATATAAATACATTTAACTCTCTCTCTCTCTTTTTCTTATATACATATATATATATATATATATATATATATATATATATATATATATATATATATATATTTAAATATAAATACATATAACATATATAAAGAAAGAGAAAGAAAAAAAGACCGGGTTGGTAATGTTACATATTAGAAAAAAAATCATAGTCTTTGAAGTTACTAACTGCTGAAGATATAATATCTGAAAGAATGTAATAAAAAAAAAGAAAATATCAGATTGAAGATAAGTTGAAAATGATTGCTAAGAGAAAATATTTAGCGTTCACTTGCAGACTTCGTGGTATCAAGGTAAATATGTCCCTTAGTATCAGGGTAAAACTAATAGTTATGTTTGAAGAAGCTGACCCATACATGGAGGCCCATTCATTGCTACATTAAATTGTGGTCATAAATCCTATAAAGGTGTGACCAGATATTGTGACCATAGGTTGTATTAACCTCAGTTTATAGACAGTATGAGATGAGGTCATAGGTTGTATTAATGTATGACCATAAATGATATTAAACTGTGGTCATAGATGGTATCAAATTGTAGCATAGATCGCATTGCATTTTGGACATAGATCGTATTAAATTGAAATCTTACTTCTTATTCAATTATGGCCATAGCCAGCATTTAATAGTGACCATAGATCGCATTAATTGTGCCCAAGTTTCCTATTAAACTGTCGACATAAATGCCTTTAAATTATGGCAGTAAATCCTAACAATGTGGTCAAAGAGAATCTTTCATTGGGTTGTAGAACTAAGTCATTGTTGAAGATGCGGATGAACCTCCGTCGGTTTTTACAATGACTGTTCCAGTTGTTCGATCAATGGAGCAGTCTGCTCGTTAAATTTACGTGTAAATGACTGAGCATTCTACAGGAATGGTATTGTCAGAGAATTCGAATGGCCTATTGAATTACAGGTATGATCCATGTGCGACGGGCTAATTTCACTTATAAGGAATGAGCTATAGTTAATGACATTTGCCCAAGTTGCCCAGTAGTGGAATCGAACATAGGACCTAATGACTGCAAAGAGAACTTCTTACACAATGTTTAAGATTCACAAGGAATATATAATGAATAGCTAAATATTAGAGCACAGAATGTCGTAGCTGATAGCATTTTACGTTTTCAAAAAATAATATGGATTGAACATTCATCGGGAGGAAAGGGACCGATTGTCAGATCCGATTAAGAAAACAATGGTTCCGTCGGTCTTTACATTGCTTAATATTTCTGTAAGTTGTAACATTTTTTAATTTTGGATGTAGTGCAAATAATGACTTCTACTTTAGGCACAGGACCAGTAATTTTGGTGAGGAGAAAGTTGATTGGATCGACCCAGTTCAGGATTGGTACTTTAATTCATCGACCGAGTAAGGATGGAAGACAAAGTTAAGCTCGGTGGGAAATGAACTCACAACGTAAAGAGCCAGAACAAATGCCGCTACATATTTTTCCGACGCGCTAACGACTCCGCCAATTCCCTACCTTTATGTAGTCGAATAATAAATAGGTACTTAAGGGTCAGTGGAGACACGTGGCTTAGTGGTAAGGGTGTTGGACTTACGATCGCAATGTTGTGGGTTAGATTCCTGGGTTGCGTGTTGTGTTCTTTGAGCAAAACATTTCATTTCACGTTGCTCCAGTATACTCAGCTGAAAAGGAGTACCAGCAATAGCTGGAGGTTTAATCCTGCGATGGACTGACGCCTTGTCCAGGGGGAAGTAGCTTCACGCCATGCAACCGGTATAAGCACCGCCCTAATGAGACATCTGGCTTAAGACAGACTTTCGACTTTTCAGACTTAAGGGTCAACATTTAATTCTTATGCAATATTTTGAGTTGATCTATGTGGATATGCTTCAAGAATGGCCCCCCCCCAATTGTTTTACAATTACAGAATGCGAATTACAGAATGTCATCCACGAGCTTTCTTCAAGATTCTTACCTTCACTACGAAATATTTTGAACGAATTTTGAACTCTACGTTCATTAACCGGCCAGAAGTTTCTGTTGCTTTCCCTATTATTTTAGAATAATAAAATAGAATCAATCGACTTTTCTTTCCTTCCATCTGTAATTTGACTGCCAGAAATAAACAAGCTAAAGCTGTATAAGCGAAACCATTACCATAAATCAATAGACCAAAAATCTGTTCTTTAAAATGATACATTACATAAACGTAGTTAAATAAAAGTTTATTTCAAAATAATCATCAAATTTAGAAATAAAATCGCAAATATATTTTCACCACCCTAACACACACACACACACGCCCGCACTCACGCGCGTACACACACGCACACACACATATTTATGAAGAACCATGGACAGGTTACAAGCTGAAGCCGACGCACACGAGGTCGGATCTCTAGTTCATTAATATACACACACTCACACACACACACATATATATATATATATAAGTAAAAGATCGGAGGTCATATTTAGTTGATTCAGATTTATTGAAAACTCCGTTATACATATTTCACCGAGGACTACTCGCGTTCGGCCGGCCCCCTGTATCATGGAAAAAAAAATTCCTCTTCGGCGAAATTATTGGAATTTTTCCAAATTTAAAGGTTTCATAGGAACTCTCAATGTTTCTTTTAGGTTTTGCCGATAGTCCTCAGTGAAATATGTATAACGAAGTTTTAAATAAACCTAAATAAACTGAATATGACCTCCCATCTTTTACTAATATATAATTGTTTCTACTATTGGCACAAGGCCAGAAATTACCCAGTACATTACTGGTACTTTATTTTATCGACCCCGTAAGGATGAAAGGCAAAGTTAACCTCGGCGCGATTTGAACTCAGAATGACAAGGGCCGTAACTCTATGCGTCAAACCATGGCGTCCGACCCTCTACCGATACTGCCAAATGCACCGTCTTGCACCATTTATACAGGTTGTTGAGCGCTTCTTTTTATCTGCTTCACAACCAACAGACCATAATGTGGTCCGCACATCTCTGTTTAACCCCATGATCTATATGTATATATATATATATATAGTATGTATGTATGTATACGTACATGCATATGTGTATACAGACGTACAGTAGTATGTATATACATACATGCACACATATATATATGCCGACTGAACTCCCTCGATATGCAAATTAGGCTGCTCACCCGTTAATATGCATAAGGAAAGTATATACTTTCAGACGTTCAACCATCTGGCAGGAAGGTATACGATGCTGACGATAGCTAATATGCTTGAAACTAGTACATCCTCCCTGTGTCAGTGTTGAACAAAAAGGTGACGTGGTTGCCTAAACACTGTACGGCGTAATTCGGGCTGTTTGTTTGTTTACAAACAAACAAACCGAGCATTATAATAAATGTTCGGTAAACCGATACATGCATATATATATGTGTGCATGTATGTATATATATACATACTACTGTACGTCTGTATACATATATGTATGTACGTATACATACATACATACTTACATTTAAGTAAGTGCCGCATTAGAGTGAGAAATGAAATTTCGTTTCATTCTATTCTATATATATATATATATATATAAATGTAAGTATGCATGTATACGTACATACATATATGTATACAGACGTACAGTAGCATGCACATATATATATATATATACATATATATATACATATGCATACAGGTACACATACATATATGCACGTATCAGTTTAGCGGCGCTTATTATAACGTCGCTTTGTTCGTTTGTAAACAAACTGAACAGCCTGAATTTATGCCATACGGTGTTAAGGCAACCACGTCACCTTTTTGTTCAACACTGACACAGGAACGATGTACTAGTTTCAAGCTTGTTAGCTATCATCAGCACCGTTTACCCATCTGCCAGATAGTTGAACGTTCGAAAGTATATACTTTCCTTATGAAAATTAACGGCTGAGCAGCCTAATTTGCATATTGAGTGAGTTAAATCGGTCAGGCATACGGAAAACGATAAATTGAAACAAAATGAAAACGAAATTTCATTTCTCACTCTTAGTATGGCACTTACTTAAATGTAAGTATGCATGTATACGTACATACATATATGTATACAGACGTACAGTAGCATGCACATATATATATATATATATATACATATATATATACATATGCATACAGGTACACATACATATATGCACGTATCAGTTTAGCGGCGCTTATTATAACGTCGCTTTGTTCGTTTGTAAACAAACTGAACAGCCTGAATTTATGCCTGTGTCAGTGTTGAACAAAAAGGTGACGTGGTTGCCTTAACACCGTATGGCATAAATTCAGGCTGCTCAGTTTGTTTACAAACGAACAAAGCGACGTTATAATAAGCGCCGCTAAACTGATACGTGCATATATGTATGTGTACCTGTATGCATATGTATATATATATGTATATATATATATATATATATATATATATGTGCATGCTACTGTACGTCTGTATACATATATGTATGTACGTATACATGCATACTTACATTTAAGTAAGTGCCATACTAAGAGTGAGAAATGAAATTTCGTTTTCATTTTGTTTCAATTTATCGTTTTCGGTATGCCTGACCGATTTAACTCACTTAATATGCAAATTAGGCTGCTCAGCCGTTAATTTTCATAAGGAAAGTATATACTTTCGAACGTTCAACTATCTGGCAGATGGGTAAACGGTGCTGATGATAGCTAACAAGCTTGAAACTAGTACATCGTTCCTGTGTCAGTGTTGAACTAAAAGGTGACGTGGTTGCCTTAACACCGTATGGCATAAATTCAGGCTGTTCAGTTTGTTTACAAACGAACAAAGCGACGTTATAATAAGCGCCGCTAAACTGATACGTGCATATATGTATGTGTACCTGTATGCATATGTATATATATATGTATATATATATATATATATATATATATATATATATATATATATATATATATATATATATATGTGCATGCTACTGTACGTCTGTATACATATATGTATGTACGTATACATGCATACTTACATTTAAGTAAGTGCCATACTAAGAGTGAGAAATGAAATTTCGTTTTCATTTTGTTTCAATTTATCGTTTTCGGTATGCCTGACCGATTTAACTCACTCAATATGCAAATTAGGCTGCTCAGCCGTTAATTTTCATAAGGAAAGTATATACTTTCGAACGTTCAACTATCTGGCAGATGGGTAAACGGTGCTGATGATAGCTAACAAGCTTGAAACTAGTACATCGTTCCTGTGTCAGTGTTGAACTAAAAGGTGACGTGGTTGCCTTAACACCGTATGGCATAAATTCAGGCTTTTCAGTTTGTTTACAAACGAACAAAGCGACGTTATAATAAGCGCCGCTAAACTGATACGTGCATATATGTATGTGTACCTGTATGCATATGTATATATATATGTATATATATATATATATATATATATATATATATATATATATGTGCATGCTACTGTACGTCTGTATACATATATGAATGTACGTATACATGCATACTTACATTTAAGTAAGTGCCATACTAAGAGTGAGAAATGAAATTTCGTTTTCATTTTGTTTCTATATATATATATATATATATATATATATATATATATATATATATTGATGTAATATTGATACTTCGTTCCTGCTTTGGATTGGCAGTATCGGTAGAGGGACGGACGCCATGCTTTTCAGCATAGAGTTACGGCCCTTTATGGTCTGAGTTCAAATCCCGCCGAGGTTAACTTT
>CAXHJY010001471.1:72500-77500 GCA_964016885.1 Eledone cirrhosa | reverse complement strand
CGCCTGCAGGCACATAGGAAACTAATAATTACTTGAAACTGTGTATCAATTACCGTGTAAAGATTTGAACAAATCTGAAATGAACGAAAACCAATCACTACCTAGTCAGCATTACAGTTAGAGGAAGCTATCTGTACATTGACTAATGGAAATCCTATAGCTGTTTAGAAAACCGTACGTTTATATACTCAATCACACACACAGACATACGCAGGCATGCACGCACACACATGCACGCACATGCATGCACGCACATGTAGGCACGCAGATAATTTCATGTAGCGTACATAGTATACACGGCATGCATTATATATATATATATATATATATATATATATATATATATATATATATATATATATATATATATATATATATATATATATGTAGATAAATATATATATATATATATATATATATGTATATATATATATATATATATATGTATATATATATATATATATATATATACATACACACACACGTAGAAACGCAAAGAAAAGCCACGCACAAACAAGCCTACAGACTCCTGCACTCATAGAAACATACACGAACATGCACATATGCACTTATACATGCGTGCAACACACGTGTAATTTCAAATGGACAATCAAATTGATGTATACATGCTTACACACACACACATATATATATATAGGTAGCTATATATATACATATATACACCATGTGAATGTATCTATATGCACATGCGTACACCTTTCAATTATGGCCAATGATACATTGATACGTTGTATATATTGACTATTTCTTCCGTATACGTTGCCACTTACATCCTTGACACATGAACATCGACAATGTCTTCAATATATGCGACCGCTTACATCGTTGCTTCATTTAAAATAGGTTTTCCTTCTGCAGGAGAATACTAAATTCCCTATAGCCATTCGCTCACATATCTTCGCCAATTACTGCGTTTATATTGCAGCACATTCGTGATTATGCATCCTCCTACACATTGCTTTCAAAATTATTCAAACAAATATATTGTCTTTAGCTTACTCTGTCACACATCTTTGTAAGTGAACCATCCGTCGGTTTCCACGATGATATTTTCACTTGTTCGATCAACAAAATGCTGTGTTATAGTTGTTGTATACACTATAAAACTTACACCCTTTACACAGTTTCTTGGAAAACTCAGATTAACTTGCTATACACGGAATTACAACTACAATACATTGGATGGAGGCCCATATGATTTTTGCTTTTCGAATTTGCTAAACAACTGAGATTATCTTTACAGTTTCTATACTAAAATATTTTTGGGAATGTTTAACTCCCGTGAGCAAACAAGAGTGAACAACCATAAAATCTCGCTTGATATAAATTTGGTTTCAAGAGGTTATGACAATGTAGTGAATATGCAACAATTGGCTAAAATGATGAGCATGTTTCGATGCTATTAGATCTCTCCAGCAAATCAAATTCAATTAGCAACAAATTCAATTAGAAACAAAAAATGCCTGAGGAAACCATTTAGAATCGCTCTCTCTCTCTTTCTCTCTCTCCCTATCTACCTCTCCCCTCTCCACCCCCTCTCTCTCTCTTTCCTCTGTCTCCCCCCCTCTCTCTCTATATATATATATACATGCATACATACATATATAAATCTATTCATACATTATATGTTTGTTTTCACCCTCTATAATTTCACTATGTACACACACACACACACATATATATATGTATATATATATATATATATACACGCAAGCAAACACATTCACCCAAACGTACATCCATCCAACCATACACACACACACACACTCACACACACACACATACATACACACATACATACAAACAAACAAACAAACACACATATGCCTACATACATACGTGCATACATATACATACATACATACATACATACATATGTACAAACAAACAACCAAACTAACGCAGATCCATGCACACACATACACACATCAACCTACCTACATACTTATATATCACACGTTTTTTGTGTCACGAATTTGCACTAACAAATAACATTTCAACTTTGTTTGATAATTTCTTTTCCTTTTCTCCGTTTAAATTCAATTTCGCTGAAAATAAGATGGCGAATTATTTGGAGTATTTTAGTGATCCGCAATACAGAAAATCGAATAAATAATAATGAATAAAAGAAATATAGATATATTCATGCCGCATACAATGAATCAATTATACGCAAACATACACACACACGCGCGCACACACACACATACACACATATATATGAGTGTGTGTGTATTATATATATATATATTTTCTTTAGGTCGTTTTGGAAGCCTCAACAATGCAGATGGGTAATTCTCCGGGTAACAAGGTCCGGTGGTGGAGAGAGAGAGATGTAAGTGAATGTAGATTGAGATGTATAGTGTGTAGAAGAACGTAGGAAAGAGCGTAAAAAATAAAAAAATAATAACGCGAGAGAGATTTAATTGTCCCTATATATTTCGGATTCACATCCATCAACTGGGTTTTTTCCGGAGGGGGGGGGGGGGAAGGTTGTCTGTCGGAAAAGTCCAAAACGTTTCCTCCGCTGTTCGTTGTTATATATATATATATGTATATATATATATATATATATATATAACGAAGGAAATGTGGTAAGGAACCAGGTGGACCATAACGCACCAAAGTACTCAATACTTGAGGTAGTAGAGTGGATAATAGGAACCAGTAAGACCCCGACAGCTGAGCTCAAGCCGTTTCGACGGCTAATTCTGGACTAAATGAAAATTTATCCTGGTATTTAAATAGCCGATCTTCTCAAGGGGTAATTCCATATATGGTCAAAGTGATTGTCAAAAATCAGTAGTAATTCTGTGGTTGCAAATTAGTAGGGGAGATGGTGGCTAAACCAGCCAGTAGGAGAAAGAGGGGAGGGGGTGGAGTAGCCCCAATCAAGCGTTTGTAGTGCCAGCTACAGCTGGGCATGAGGTCAAAGAAGATACAAGGGAGGGGGAGGGGGAGGAAGTCGGAACGGTAGGTAGAACAATGAGGGGTAGAAATATATAGGAAAGAGAGTGAAGAAAAGCAAATAAGTGTAAAGAAAAACAAATGAGTGTAAAGAAAAAAGTAAAGTAAATTAAATTCTACGACCTAGGTCTCTAGCTATTGTTAGTCTGGAATAAATAAATAAATAAAGAAAGAAAGAAGTAAAGAAAGAAATAAAGAAATAACGAAATAAGTAAAAGAACTAGGTGGGACGAAATAGGCGAGGACCCTTTTAAGAGGTATAAGTACGTAAATGATACGGTGACGGGTCAACAGAAGGGGCCAAAATACTAAAGAGACTACCACGAAATAGACAATAAAGGTTTCCATCCCGGGTACAATTCCAGCCACCACCCAGTGCAGCAAAGTGAACTAATACGAGATAATAATTCTGAGTCCCGAGAAAAATATATACTAATGCTAACTCTAAAAGATCTAAAACAAGCTACATGAAAGTTCGTACGAAGTAAAGGTAGAATACGGAAGAATAAATTCAGAATCGACCCCGCCCAAAAGAAAAGCGAAGAAAGAAATACTGAAACGAAAAAATAAGGCATAAGTGCCACTAAGAAATATAGAGGGCACAGAGAATAGTGGGAGCGGTCGGAAAAAGGGGACAAGTATCCGGGGTCTAAACCAACTGCTATAAAGGGCGGAGTCCGCCAAATCTATCCTAGACTAGGGGAGGGGGTAGGGGTACTAAGGCTACAAGGGGCCAAAGGGAAGCCTCGGGTGGGCGAGAAAAGACGTCGACAAAGGAGAAGAGCTGGGGTAGAAGGACTAAGGAAAGAGGGGGAAGGAAGGAAATAAAGGAAGCGATAAAAGAATACAAAGAAGATCTTACGTCTCCCTTGGCAAGCAGGGGTTACCCATTGCAAAGTCAGCAAGTGGGGTGTTATAGCCCTAGTCTACCCCCCCGGGTCATTATGGGGTTTGAGGGCGAGGTAAGTCCTACGCAATCTATGTTTACATGCAGTAACCAGTTCATCTTTCTTATTTAGGAGTTGGTCCGTCGAAAACAGCATTTGTAAAGTTTCCTCCGAGCATAAATTGCACGGACGGCGTCCTCCCGTGTAAGAATTGGCTCTGGACAGTAATCTCCAAGTGAGATCATAGGTGATGTTGTTGTCCTTGAGGTCCCATATGTGGCCCGAGAGTGTAGTGGCGTGACGCCGGGCCGGGTTTCGGAAGGTATGTCTATGTTGGTATAGCCGGGTCTTGAAGTCACATGCGGTAAGTCCTATATAGGCTTTGTTGGAGGTATCCGTCCTCACGTTGCACTGGTAGATCACATTACGGTCTCTGCATCTATTGTCGAGTGGGCAGATAGATCTATCCGGGCAGTTACACCTCCTGGTCGATTCTCCACTGCTATTTGGGTTATTTCTGCCATCGGGGTTGAGTTTTTTGTTGTTAGAGGAGACGATGTTTTGTGCGAAGTTTGGTGTAGTGCTGTAAGAGAGTTTGATGGTATTTTTGTTAATTATGTTGTGGTAGCGGTGTTGTAATGGGAAGTGTTTTTCAATGAGCCTAAAGAATAGTTCCCCGATGGGAGTTGTCACCTCTGCGTTGTGGGGAGGATTGAACCATGTTACATTGCGTGAGCGGCGGTGTCTCCTGCTGGTTCCGCTAATGGGAGCTGGACAGTAGGATATTTCCTCCCGGAAACCACTCCGCTTGAGGGCCTGGTTGTAATAAGGCGCATGTTCATCGAATATCCGCTCATTAGCTGACAAACGGGATATGCGGAGGGAGATGTTTTTGACCAGGTTGTTTGTGATGTTCCTAGGATGGTTTGATCGGCGGTGGATGTAGTGCAGATTGTCATTAGGTTTCCTGTATGGGTAGTACAGGTCGTTTTCGAGGTCGAGGGTCACGTCCAGGAAGTTTACTCTGGTCAGGGACGTTTGTATGGTTATTTTAAATCCCCAGTCGCGGAAGAATCTGATTAATTGTTTCCGGAACCGATCTGTACTACTGGGGTTGTACCCTTT
>CAXHJY010001471.1:65000-67500 GCA_964016885.1 Eledone cirrhosa | reverse complement strand
CACACATACATATATGCATACATACATACATGCATACATACTCTAAGGATACATTCGGATTTAAGGATACATTCTTCTATCTTTCTTCCTTTCTTTCTTCCCTCTCATAGAGGCCCCTAAAAAGGCTTATAGACACTGCTGTTTCTACACTAAGATATGCCATAACAACAACACAAACAAATGTAAGGAACGGATTATTTTAATACTAATTAAGTTTGTCACAGGAAGGTACAGTTGGAAGAATACTTTGGTAAAACATGATGACGTATATCGGAAATCTTAGAAAAAAGTATTGACATTTCTATTTTTAGATTTTCTTTGCTGGCCCAACAAAAATCGATTAATATATTTTCGATATAAATTCTGTCCTTCAAGCTGTATTATATAAAACTAAAACCCAAACCAAAAACATAGTTAAAATAAATATCAAATTAAAAAATTAAAGAAAAAATATTGAATTTAAAATAAAATAAAATGAATTTCAACGATATCGGCGATTAAACGAAATAGTCGATAAATGAACAAAGGATTAGGATAAAGATCGATTATCGAGACATCTGAATAGAATATAGTGTTATTTGAAGACGTGCGTGCGAGATAGATAGAGGGGAGAGAGGTAGAGAGAGAGAGAGAGAGAGAGAGAGAGAGAGAGAGAGAGAGAGAGAGAGAGAGAGAGAGAGAGAGAGAGAGAGAGAGAAGAATAAGAAACAGAGACACAAACAGGCGGGAAGAGAAGAATAGATATTTACAGAGATAGATAGTTATATAGATGGATAGAGAGGAGGGAAGACAAAGAGTGAGTGAAAAACACTTTCAGAATGAGGAGAGGTAAAAGTGATTTATGTGCAAACAAGGGGCAGAAGACAAGACAATATTCGTACATACACATGCAATACACACACATGTAATACACACACATGCAATACTCAAACATGCAATACACACACATGCAATATATAAAACATGCAATACACACACATGCAATACACACACATGCAATACTCAAACATGCAATACACACACATGCAATACACACAAGCATGTAGAGAGATACTGGATCTGGAACCTCCTCATCAATGGCCCATAGATATCCTCTTTCGCTTGCATTTTTCTTACCACATTGACATCAAGTGGGCAGCAGACCTTTACAACAGAGCATATTTTTAATGAGTGGTCCCACACAACATGAGACTGATTGTGCTTCAGTTTCGTTGCAGTTTTTATATTTAAGTTCCACCAGTATTCTTTCGAGACGTCAGTCTTAACACATACCTCCCTATTTTATTTTATTTTCGTCTTTAGGAATTCTAGCGATCACATCTCATGGAGAGGTGGTAACGAGGAGACATTCTTTAAGAGTTGACCGAATCGGTAGAGCGTCGGACAACATGCTTTGCAGCATAGAGTTGCGGCCTTTTACGATCTGAGTTCAAATCCCGCCGAGGTTAGCTTTGCCTTTTATCTTTACGGGATCGATAAAATAAAGCACCAGTAATGTCATGGGGTCGTATTAATCGACTTGCCTCTCCCCCAAATTGCTGGCCTTGTACCTAAAGCAGAAACCATTATTTAAGAGTTGTCAACAATATGGCTAACATATTCAGATTTGTTTTGCACAGCCAACATTTACTGTCAACTGATGAACTTCCTCTTTTATGCAGTAGGTACTTGGTGGGGATTTATTGCTCCTGGATTGCATGGAAATATCCTTCAATGTTGGATGTTACAGAATTCTCGGAACAACATGCCAGGCTTTTAGTATGGTTTACGCCCTCTATGGTCTGTGTGTGTATGGTTATATATATATGTATGTATTCTTATGTTTGGATGTATGTGTGTATATATGAACATATGTATGCATATGTTTGTGTGTATATGTATGCATGCATGTATGTATGTATGTATGTATGTATGTATGTATGTATGTATGTATGTATGTATGTATGTATGTATGTATGTATGTATGTCAGATCACCACTTGGTGCTACTGGTAACATGTATCCCAGTACAACCTGTCTCATGGTCGGGTCGTTGGCGACTAAACTGGCAACCCCACCAAGGTTTCTTGGTGAGGAGGGTGACTTTGGACATCCTGCAGGACTAAAAACAAAACCTGTCAAAGGGCAAAGGAGCTCTTAAGAGTCAATGGCCATCCAAAATCACTGGGAGAGATGACCCCTTAGCCTTTGTCAAGGCAGAATTCTAGGAGAAGGAAAACTCTGATATAACACCTGCAACCCTGATGGTATCCAATGATGTTGACTTGTTCTTCTTTTTGGTAAATATCATCTTGGTTAAGAGAGTGGGACTGGCTTTGTGCAGTGCCTTTGCTCACTATAAAAGCTTCATGGCACAGGCATTGCTTTGTATCTGGAGATCTCTCTGCACTTGTCGTCACATGGTACCAAAGGTAAAGCACTATGTGTCAATAATTGTCACAAGTGTAGTGTTTGTACCAGAGTTTTCAAGTCGCTGGCTGGACTAAAAAGTCACACTCGTT
>CAXHJY010001471.1:57500-60000 GCA_964016885.1 Eledone cirrhosa | reverse complement strand
TACACATATAAAACCGACCTGGACCCATTGGAATTGATGGCAAAATCCAAATGCAGGGTTTCTATGACACCTAAATCAATAATACTGTCTGCTTAAAACTATAAGCTTTTGGTATAATGATCGAACAATGAATATCACGTTATCAACAGGTATTTTGTTCTGCGCCAACTTTGTGAATGACGCAGAGCTTTGTAAAAGCACATGCGTAGATCACAAGGGAAAAACCCCAGATTTTGGCAAATGAATTCAGTATGTGTAAATCATGCAAAAAATTGCATAAATAGTACAAATCGAATAAGCACTCAACCGGGTAGTTTTAAAATAAACTTATGCTATTAATCTGTCAATAGAATTATTAACAGGTTAATTGTAAGACTCGGGAGATTTATACAAATATGAATTCAGCGAGAATCGCATTTCGGCGGGTAGAAAAAGCGAAACGAAACGCAAAATCAGAGTTATGCTGGGAAGCGCTCTATAGTTAAAAAACCAGAGCTAAACATAAGTTAAAACGCCATACAAACTATATCTTTCTATTCCATATTTCATTTCTCAACTGACTTCCGAAAAAAGACAAGTAACCGAAACATAAATGTTGCATTATTCTTATATAGATGCGTTTATAATTCACAATCGGAGCATTGAGTTGAAGGATTCAATATTAAGTATTATATTCTGATCATTCTTGTGTCAGCAAGGTATTCATTAAAAAAGAAAGTATAAACTCTCAGTTCCGACACACGGCCTTCAAACTGTCGGCAGTTTAACATCATTAGCCAAACTATTTATAAGCATATATAAAACTATAAAACTGTATGACACTTAAGCAGAAGGCCAATACTTATCCGAATATAGACGATGGAATCCATTTCAGTATATCATTGCTTATTCTATTTCATTTGGCACACGGTCATATTTGTATTTGATTTAGAAACACGGGAAAGTATCGGATACAAGTGGTATGGTCAAATACATTGTCTCACGTTTATTAGTACTATATATATTTATATTGGCAGCAAATTGGCAGAGTCAGATATTCGTTCCGGCTCATTGCGTGCTGTGATCAAAATCTGCTGAGCTCATCTCTAACTGTCATCCATCTGGGTTGGATAAAAATAGCACCAGTCCAATACTGGGTCGATTCTTTCTCTATATCTCCTCATTTCTATCATTCTATCATTTCTATCCAGCTTTCTCCTTTTCGGTAAGAAATCGGCCTTGTTCAGACCTGGAGACTGGGTAGTCACCTCCAGACATATAATGCCCAAACATGCTGTAGAGGGCACAATGTGCCTTGACGTCTCCACCAGAAGTTACAAGTACACGCATGCATCATGCGAACATTAATGCTTACATACATGTACACATAAATACATGCATGCATACATACATATATAATTACATACATACATACTTACATACATACTTGCATTCATACAAATATACATACATACACAGGTGCGGATGGCCATGTTGCCAGATTGCCAGATTGCCCAATGGCAAGTAATCCCCAGGGGGCCCACGGTAGCATTGCAGGAGCCCACGGTAGCATTGCAGGGCCCACTGTAGTATTTTAGGGGCCAATGCTTTGCTTTCAAAAAATAACTGAAGTCTAAGAGAAAGAATAACATTAAAAAAAACAACAAAACAATTAAGCAAAGCATTTGGTCAACCAATTCCCCAGGGAATTAATAGCAACCACAATATAAGATAGCGCAAATAGCTGGAACCACTGGTTGTACATACTACTAAATCTAAAGCTTAGTGTATTCATCCATGCAAACATATATATGTTTCTTTTATTTGCCACCAGGGCATCAAAAGTGGGACAAGTACAAAGGGGGTAGTTTACACAAAAAAGCGTCCTCAATAAGGAGGAGGCAATAACAAAATATAAAAATAAAATAAAATAAAATATAACAAAAAATAAAATTTGTAACAAAATCCTCAATAGAGAGGAGGCGCCTTGGGGGGTCGCACACACCCCCGAAAAAAGTGTGCAACCCTTTTCCTCAGGAGCACAGAGAGGGGGTGCTCCCTCGTTCCTTCCTCTTTTCCACCTACAGGCTTATGTAAAAAGAAGGCCCATTCACACGGGCCATTCTCGCCACTTTCACCCACCTTTCATAAAAACGAACATATATACACACTCGCAAGAATATATATAAATAATAATTGTTTCTACTTTTGGCACAAGGCCAGCAATTATTCCAGTATATTACTGGTACTTTATTTTATCGACCCCGTAAGGATGAAAGGCAAAGTTAACCTCGGCGGGATTTGAACTCAGATCGTAAAGGGACATAACTATGCTGGAAAGCATGTCCGACACTCTACCGATACTGCCAACTCACAATATTATTTATAGTTATGTATACACGAAATACAACTATAAACAGGAAAGGTCAGTACAGTTGAATAGGAGGTTAATTATATGTACAAACATTGGTAGTGCTCCGATGATTCCAAACGAAAGTTTGGAAGAAACGTGTCAGCAATA
>CAXHJY010001471.1:15000-50000 GCA_964016885.1 Eledone cirrhosa | reverse complement strand
TTTATGCATGGAAAGGGAACACGTTAAGGCTAACTGCCCGAAACGTATCCCCCAAAAAGGACTATTGCCCACACCCACCACAAACAGTACACCAACACCACCCACCTCCAAAAATACACTAATACCACACACAGCAAACAAAATACAAACACCACCAAGCACAACACAAACATCACCACCACCATCACCAACACAAACAGCACCACCACCATTACCAACCACAAGCACGACACAAACAGCACCACCACCACCACAAAACGCATTCCAAACAAATAATGAAAAAACAGCAACAAATCTACCCCTCCCGCAAAAATAAAACAACCAGACACGACGTCCCTCCCACCTAGCGCTGAAGAGTTTCCCCCAACTTCTGAAGAAGAAGGAGGAGAAGCCTTCAGACAAGTTAAAAGAAAAAAAAGAAAGCACACACCCAGCACACCACAAATAACCCACACACAAACACCAACTCCAATAAAAAACACCCCACCCTCAACAAACAAAAATAAATCTGCGCCTCCCCTCTCCGAAACATTGACAGCATCACAAAAAAAGACATTGCAATACACATATATAAATAAAGAAAACAAAAAACTGTTTAAATTAATAAACAATAGCCCTTTGGTGCAGACCGAAGGGCCAAACTTTATCTCAACAGAGAACTTCACCCATTTAAAAATGATAAAGGTCCTTCTGGACCTTTATCGTTCCTTAAAAGAACAATTTAGACAGGACGTGAGCCCCCCCCCTGTTTAAAACCGTTAAATCGCGTCTTCTTGAAAGATTTCCCCATAACCTCCCCTCTCCCTGACACAACTCCAAACACCCCAACCCAGCCACACTCGGGCACCCCCACACCACCACAAAACATCCCTCCACCCAACACACCTGACGCCATGGAAATTACACAACCCGGAGAGGTAAGTGCTTTTCTTTCTTCACTTTCAACACCAAAATAGATCAATTGAGAGTTGGCTGTTTGAACGCGCGTGGCCTGGGCTCAGCTTGGAAGCAAGCAAAGCCACTAAGTGACCTCAGGTCACGAAGTATAGATGTGATGGTTGTTTGCGAGAGTCGGATCAGCAGCGTGCGACAGCTGGCTCCCGCCTTCGATGACTTTGAGATGCACGCATCTCTCTGTCAACCCGGAGGTGGGGGGGGGGGGGGGGGGGGGGGGTTGCCGTACTGCTGGATAAACGTCTGGCTCTCGACGTACAGATTGTTCACTCGGACCCTGGGGGTCGATTACTGGTGCTGGACGTCGGAGGCGGTGAAGGCGGGGCTTTCAGACTGGTCGGTCTTTATGCCCCCTTCGGGGCTGAAAGAGCCGACTTCTTCCAGCGTCTGGAGACTTTTCTAGGAACGTCGCGTTCCCTGCTTTTAGTGGGGGACTGGAATGGAATCCTAGATGCGCGTTAGGACTATGCAGGGGCATGTCCCGATAGAGGGGGGGGGGGGGTGTAGCAGCCTCAAGGGGTTACTCGATCGATTCGACCTGGTCGATAGATTTCGACTAGATTGTCCAACTGCGCCAACCTGGACCTGGGTAAACCGCAGTGGACAATCTAGATCGTACCTAGATAGGTTTTTGGTTAGGAGTAAGGATAGGGACGTATTTAGTTGTCCAGAATTGATCATGGTTGGCTATTCAGATCACAAATTAGTGACCTGCGTGGTCAACCTTGATAGAACACATAGACAGGGTCCCGGTTACTGGAAGATGAACTTGTCCTTGCCGGCAAAGAAAGATTACAGGAACCGGATTAGTAGCTTAGTTAAGATGCGGCTGACGGGAGCGATCGTCAACAGTAGGTGGTGGGTATCTCTAAAGAGAGAGATTAGAGTAAGTTCGATAGGTTACAGTAAGGAACTAGCGGCGAATAGAAATAGGAAGGAAAGGGAGTTAACATATAAACTAGAAGAGGCGATTAGGAGCGGAGACGTAGCCAGAGTGTTAGCGGCGAGAACGGCGTTGAGCCAGTTCTTTGACGCGAAGCACGAAGGCTGCGTTGTCCGAAGTAAAATACGTGCTTTAGGAAACGAGGGGACCAAAGCTGTTAGCTGGGCCCGCGTGACAGAAGCCAAGAGTGGGATTAAATCCACCATTCGGTCTTTGCGAGACCAGGATGGACGGGTGATCCTTGAACCTGAGCGGATGTGCGAGGCCTTTCAAAAGCACTTTGCTCGACGGTCTACCGCGTCTTTCGAGCGGCGAACCGGAGTGCTGCGAAAGGCCAATCACAGCCACTGAAATCGGGGAAGCGCTCAGCCAATGCAGCAGACGCAAATCTCCGGGTCTCGATGGTCTACCATACGAACTTTATTTAGCTATGCCGGTCTTGTTCTCCGAACTCCTTGAGGCTGTCTATTGCAACTGGCAACAGAACGGGAGAATTCCCTGTTCTGTGACCAAGGGCGTGGTGACGCTAGTGAGGAAGGACGAGAGCAAGGGGGACGACTTAAGTAACTTTAGGCCCATAACTCTGCTGAATGCAGAGTTACAGATTTTGGCCAAGGTGTTGGCGAAGAGGTTGGCGCTTGTGGTGGGTGGTTTGGTGGGAGACGCGCAGACATGCGCTATCCCGTCCAGGTCCATTCACGACAACCTCCACCTCATGCGATACATCATATAGAGGGTTGGCAACGAACCCGGCTTTGGTGGGGCCCTGATCAACTTGGATCAATCTAAGGCGTTCGATAGGGTCGACCATGGTTACCTGGATGCGGTGCTAGCGGCGGCGGGCTTCGGACCCGTTTTCAGAGGCTGGATTTCTGCCATGCACAGTGGCAACATCTACTCTAGGATTAAAGTAAACGGCTACCTCTCGGAGCCGTTTCAAATCACCCGGTCCATCAGACTGGGGTGCCCCCTCTCCTCCCTTCTGTACGTATTGACTCTCGAGCCACTGCTGCGGAAGTTGGAGTTACTGCGGGGCATACCCCTGGAACCGGGATTGCACAAAGCGGTCTCGGCCTATGCCGACGACGTAACAGTAATGGTGGCGGACGCCTCGGAAATCGGGGCGATCGCCACCCTACTGGAGGAATACGAAAGGCTGACGGGGGCTAGGCTGAACCGGGACAAGTCAGTCGATTTGCAACTCGGAACGTGGAGGGGCAAACCGATGCCGTTAGATGGTGTCGTCGGGCGGTGGACGGAGGGCCCGGTGAAGCTGCTCGGGGTCTGGTTCGGACCGGACCTCCAGGTGGAGAAGAATTGGGGCGAGGTGACGAGCAGGGTGTTTGCGCTGACCCAGAAGTGGGCCAAGTGCAAACTATCACTGAAAGGTCGGGCGGAGGTGACGAACGCTTACATAGCGTCCGTCATCTGCTACCGCCTGACCGTCGTGCCTTGCCCCAAGGAAAAGATCACCATCATGGAACGCATGCTCTTCCAGTTCCTCTGGAAGAAGCGGCTTCCCATGGTGAGGAGATCCATCTGCTGCCAGCACCCTTCGAAAGGAGGGCTGGGTATGCCGTGGCTGTTGATGCGTAGGCACGCATTGAGGCTACGGCATCTACAGGTATTCCTCACCGGTCAGCCGGTGTGGGCCCCGTTTGTGAGGCGAGCCTTCCCACAGCTCGTCTCGCTCACCGAGCTGCAATCCTGGGTGAAGCAAAGACCGAGAAAACTGGGCAACTGGCACACCGAGTGTGCCCAGGCGCTCACGGCTATCTGGCAAGCGGACCCGACTGTCAGTGGAGAATCCACCTCGACATTCTATAGAGGGCTGGTGGCTAGCAGGGGCGACGACACCCTTGGAGAGTCGCTAGTCATGGAGGAGGACGAACTGGCCAGCCTGTTCGGTAGAACTTTCGGCCCGGGACCCATGGACAACTTCCAGAGGTCCCTAGCCTGGCAGTGTTACCGGGGGGCTCTGCCCGTTCGAGAAAAGCTCTACAGACACGGGCGCCCGGGCAGGGATCCAGCGAAAAAGATCTGTCCCAGATGCGTGCGCGACGAGGAAACCGTTGCGCATGCACTGGTACACTTCCCGGGCGTTGCCGATCTGTGGGGCTACGTCGAACGACTGCTGTCACGTGTGGCGCCGATTCGATTAACCGCCGAGTCTGTGGTGAACATCAAGCCGCCGCCTCCCTTCAGAAACGAAGCAGAGGCGGTCTTTCTGTGCGTAATAGCCATGATGAAAGAGGTTGTGTGGTGGACGCGCCTGAAAGGTCTGAGGTCGGGTGACTTTCTCTCCGGCCATCACCTGGTTTACTTCTTCCGATACCACTTCGGAAGAAGGATCAGGATGGAGAGAGAAGTGCTTGGCCCCAGACAGTTTTATGAAAGGTGGGTGAAAGAAGCGAGAATGGCTCGTGTAAATGGGCCTTCTCTCTACATTGTTCTGTAGGTGAAGAAGTGAAGAGGAAAGGGGGAGCGCCTCCTCTCTGGGCTTCCCCCGCGAAAAGGGTTGCACACTTTTCGGGGGTATGTGCAATCCTGAACACGCCCCCTCCCTTTTGAGGACTTTTTATTATTATATTATTATTGTTATTCCTTTTTTCTTTACTCGATTTATGTAAACTCCTCCACTGTGTATTTGTCCCCTTCCTTTGTGCCCTCGTGGCAAATAAATAGAAATTTATCTATCTATCTATCTATCTATCTATCTATCTATCTATCTATCTATCTATCTATCTATCTATCTGTCTGCCGCCCTACCTACCTGTCTGTCTGTCTACCTATCTGGGGACTGGAATGGTATCTTAGATGCACGTTGGGACTATGTAGGAGCTTGTGATAATAGAGGAGGTGGGGTGGGGTGTAATAACCTCAAAAATCTTATCAGCCAATCCCAACTAGCTGATAGATATCGACTAGACTTCCAAAGTGTGCCACTGTGGATGTGGAGCAACCACACTGGGTCTTCTAGATCGTATTTAGATAGATTTTTAATTAGACAGAATGATATGGAAACATTACGTTGTCCACAAATGCATATGGTTGCCTATTCAAATTATCACCTGCGTAGTCAACCTTGATAGAACACATAGACAGGGACCCGGATACTGGAAGCTAAACATGTCGCTTCCGGCACGTAAGGGCTACAGTAAACGGATTAACACCTTAGTTAAGTGCCAGTTGACGGCGGCGATCGTCAACAACAGGTGGTGTAGCTCTCTCAAGAGAGCAATTAGAATGGAATCAATAGCATTTAGCAAGGAAGTAGCTTTAGAAAAAAAACAAAACTGAAAAAGAACTGGTAGCTTAAGTAGAAGAGGCACTTAGGAATGGCAGTGCAGCTGACGTGCTAGCGGCGAGAACGGCACTAGACCAGTTTATCAACGTGAAACACGAAGGTTGTATTGTCAGAAGTAGAACACGTGCTCTAAGAAACGAGGGAGCCAAAGCTGTTAGCTGGGCCCGAGTGGCAGAGGAGAAAAGTGGCAACAAATCCACAATTCGGTCTTTGCAAGACAAATATGGACGCATTCTACTTGAATCCAAGCAGATGTGCACGGCCTTCCAGCAGCATTTTGCACAACTGTTCGGGCAAAGCGGTACGTCGAGGGAGGTGATGGACTTCAGCTCTTACCTCGACGGCGTACCACGACTCTCGAGAAGGTATGCAGAGAGCTGTGAAAGGCCGATCACAGCGGGCGAAATAGAAGATGCCCTAGGCCGCTGCGGGAAACGCAAATCACTCGGTTTAGATGGTCTACCCTATGAGTTTTACATAGGCATGGCCTACTTGTTCTCTGGCGTCCTCGAAGCGGTCTACTGCAACTGGCAGCAGAACGGGAGGATTCTCAGTTATGTAGGCAGAGGCGTAGTAACGCTCACCAGGAAAGATGAGAACAAGGGGGATGAGATAAGCAATTTCAGGCCCATAACTCTGCTCAAAACAGAGTTAAAGATTTTGGCCAAGGTGTTAGCAACGAGGCTGGTGCTTGTCATCGAGAACATGGTAGGGGAAGCGCAAACGTGTGCAATACCGACCAGGTCCATACACGACATCTTCCACCTCATGCGATACATCATAAAGAGGGTAGGGTGTAAACCTCGCTTCGGTGGGGCTCTGATCAATTTAGATCAGTCTAAGGCATTTGATAGGGTCGACCATCAATACTTGGAAGCGGTTCTCAAGGCTTCGGTCCCGTCTTCAGAGGCTGGATCGCTGCCATGCACACCAGCATCTGCTCGACAGTCAAGGTGAATGGCTACCTATCAGAGCCATTCCAAATCATGCGTTCCATCAGTCAGGAGTGCCCTCTCTCCTCCATTCTGTATGTACTGACTCTCGAGCCATTAGTGCGGAAGTTGGAGCTGTTGCAAGGCATCCCTATCGAACCTGGACTGCGGAAAGTAGCGTCAGCCAATGCCGACGACATAACCGTAATGGTGTCGAAAACCTTGGAAATCAGGTTAATCGGCAACCTTTTACAGGAATACGAAACGTTGACAGGAGCAAGACTAAACCCAAACAAGTCTGTCGGTTTGCAACTCGGCACATGGAGAGGCAAACCCATGCCTTCCGACAGTGCCGTTGGACGCTGGACGGAAGGACCGGTGAAATTGCTCGGGGTCTGGTTTGGTCCAGACCTCCAGGTGGACAAGAACTGGAACGAGGTCACGGCGAACGTATTTGCACTCACCCAGAAGTGTGTGGGGAGGGGGGGGGATGAGCGCAAACTCTCCCTGAAAGGTCGAGCGGAGGTGGCGAACACTTACATAGCGTCCGTCATCTACTACCGCTTGACAGTCGTGCCTTGTCCCCCGAATACCTCACCAAAATGGAACGCCTACTCTTCAAGTTCCTCTGGAAGAAACAAGCTCCATTGATGAGGAGATCCTTCTGCTGTCAACACCCTTCTAACGGAGGGCTGCGTATGCCGAGTCTGATGATGCGCAAACACGCGCTGAGGCTACGCCATCTCCAGGTATTCCTGACCGGTGAACTGGTGTGGCTGTCGTTTGTGAGACAAGCTCTTCCACAACTCGTCTCACTAACAGAGCTGCAGTCCTGGGTCAAGCGAAGACCGAAAATGGGTGCCTGGCACCTCAAGTGCTTTCAGGCGCTCACAGCCCTCTACCAAGCGGAAACGGCAATCAGCGGAGACTCCACTTCGACATTCTATAAGGGATTAGTGGAGGATAAGTGCGACGACGTTCTCGGGGAAACTCTAGGCATCGAGGAGGACGAACTGACCAGTCTGTTAGGGAGGACTTTCCGTCTAAGGCCTATGGATAACTTCCAGAGGTCTCTGCCTGGCAGTGCTACCGAGGAGATCTACCAGTTCGAGACAAAATCTACAGGCACGGGCGTCCTGGCAGAGATCCTGCCAAAAGGACTTTCCAAGATGCGAGCAGGACATCGAAACCGTTCTGCACGCAATTGTTCAGTGCCCAGGGGTGACCGACCTGTGGAATTATATCGAACAGCTACTGTCACGTGTGGGGTGCATCCAGTTGTCAGCCGAGTCCATCGTGAGGATCACCCCGCCGCCTTCATTTAAGAATGAAACAGAGGCTGTTTTCCTCTGTCTGGTGGCTATGGCTAAAGAGGTAATATGGTGGACGAGGTTAAAAGAACTAAGGGCAAACACCTTTCTCTTCGGACAACAACTTAACCCCTTCTTTAAGTACCACTTCAGAAGGAAAGTGAGAGTGGAGAGAGAGGGGTCTGTAAATTCGCTGAAAGGTGGGTGAATGTGACGAAAATGGCCCGAGTGAATGGGCCTTCTCTGTATATAAACCTGTAGGTTGAGGAAGATAAACAGGGGGAAGACAGGAACACCTACAAAACGTGTTCCTGGTGTTGAGGGTTGTTCTATCCACGGGGTGTAAAACAACCCTGCAGTAACGTCCCCCCCCCCTATTGGGGATTTCAATTGTCATTTTATTATATATAGTTTAATGTTAAAGTTATATTTTTATGTAAAACCCCCGCCGTTACGTCTTGTAATGTACCATTTTTGTACGCCCCTGTGGCAAATAAATAAATCTATCTATCTATCTATCTATCTATCTATCTATCTATCTATCTATCTATCTATCTATCTATCTATCTATCTATCAGACGTGTGTCACTTCGCGGAGAAGTTTCCGTTAATTTATGTAAGAAAAAAACGTGAGTTTTTAGTTAAATTTTATATCATTGTGTAACTTGACCACCCGTCTGGACCTTCAGGTGGTGGGCCAACTCATTTTCGCCCCCTACAGGGGCGGAATATCCATTGAAAAAATTTTTCTCCATCGAATCTTGGAAAAAATATTGTAAAATTTTGATTACGTTATGAACGCTGCGTCCAACGATAATGGTGGTGGAGAGGCGGTAAGACTACAAAGCTCGCAGTCAACAACGTCTTCTTCACTAGATACTATAGAGATGGAAAGACAAAATGAAAATAAAAAAACGAATTCATATCCAAACAACACAAATGACACCAAACAGTTCAATGACAACAAAAAAACAGCAAAACCAATAATGATGATGAAAGCAACAATGATAACAACAGCAAAGAAAAAAATAAAGACAACGCCAACAACAACACCAAGGAAAATACGGATGATACCAACATCGGTGACAACAAGAATAACAACAACAATAACAACAATAATGACAACACCACCAATACGGATTCCACAAAGAAACCAAAAATCTCCTTTGCAGAGAAAGTTCAAAAGAAAGAAGAATTGATATATCTCGACATAACAAATGCTGAACAACTTTTAAAGGACGCTAAGAGATATGTCACTTTCGAAAAAAATGATGCTTTCAGCATCAATTCTCCGGTAGAAATTCGCAAGGAAACTGCTCTCAAAACGATAGTTTTTAGGACAGTTTCCAATTCTACCCGAAAACCAGTCCAATTGTCACAGAAAGAAATTGAAATGGTTTTAAAAAATTCAGTGAATGATATTGCATTCATTCAAAGAAGCAAACTTTTTGGGAGTATTTCGGTACTCATGAAGGATCAATTGACGGCCCAAAATTACTCTGTGTCGCCAATTGTATCCAACCTGTACACCTTTTTCCCTACATACATGGGAAAAAGGACACAAAAGATCAGAATCACAAGTGTCACACCAAAGGTGAACATATGGTGGATACTGTGCGGCTTCATCAATTTTGATGAAGACAGAATACTGTCAGTAGGAAAGTCCCCCAGAGATGTATTCAATGGGACTAGCATTGAAGTTCTGGTGCAAATGAGCCCAGAGCGAATAGCTATGATCCCACAGCGTATACTCCTGGACGGACTCACCTACATAAACCTTTCGGTTGAGGGTAGGCGGCCTTCATGTTACCATTGCTTTAGCAGGGGTCACCTGAGGGCTTCCTGTCCTAAACTAATGAACCAAAAAAAGGCTCTTCTGCCGACACCCATCAAAACAACACAACCACCAACACCACCACAACAACAACAACACCACCGACACACAAAAATAACCACAACAAACACAGTCCCACCCAACCCCACTCCACCTAAAACCACTGCAAAATCACATACAGACACAACAGCTCCCCAAGACATACCCCTCCCCAATCACACAGACGATACAACAGATGAGGCTATCTCGCCATCACCCAGTGAAGACGAGGGAGAACCCCATCACTCGAAAAGAAAGAAAAGATATCACAAAAGCAAAAAACCAGCAAACACTACCACAAACATACAACCACCAACACAAACAACAAAAATATCACAAACAAAACCCCCACCTCCTGAAAACAAAATACCTACAACAAAACGAAAGCACACACAAGAACTACAGACAAAAACAAACACAACACAAGAAAATTACACTTACACTTACATAAACACTGAAAACAAAACACTAACGGAGACCATCACGAACGAACCTTCGGTTTTCCCCGAAGGGAAAACTTTCGCCCACTCTATCAAAAATAGCAAAAAACTGAACCTAAAACTGATTAGGGTCCCTATACAAACTTATAGGTCCCTAAAAGAAACATTTGAGAAGGATGTGGGGAATTCCTGCGTGAAACCACTCAACCGCGTCCTTCTCAAATGCCTCCCCACCCCAGACACCCCCATCCCACCAGACCCCACCCCACCAAACATCTGCATCCCCACCCCGCCGGAAACCACCACCCATCCAGACAACCCCTCCAACACCCCCATGGAAATCGTGCGGCCTGGTCCCCAGGAGGCGAAGGGTGAGTGATCTCTTTTCCTCTCTTAACTTTTCAGCACCAACATGGCCAATATAAGAGTTGGATGTGTGAACGTACGCGGCCTGGGGATGCCCTGGAAACAGGGCAAACTCTTAAACGACCTCAGGTCGCACAGTATGGATGTGGTAGCCATTTGCTAGTCCAGGATCCACGGCGAGCAACAGCTGGCTCCCATCTTCGATGACTTTGAGATCTACGCATCTGTCTGTCAACCGGGGGGTGGGGGCGGAGTTGCCGTTTTGCTGCGGAAACACCTGGGCCTCGTAACACAGACAGTACATCTGGACCCGGAGGGTCGACTGGTGGTCCTAGACGTTGACGGTAGTGAAGGTGGAGCCTTCAGGCTGGTGGCCGCATATGCCCCATCCGGGACTCCGCGGCCAGACTTCTTCAAACGTCTAGAGACTTTTCTGGGAATGTCCCGCTCCTTGCTTTTAGTGGGGGACTGGAATGGAATCCTAGATGCACGTTGGGACTATGTGGGAGCATGTCTCGATAAAGGGGGTGTAACAGCCTCAAACAGTTAATCGACCGATTTGACCTGGCCGATAGATATCGACTAGATTTTCCGACTGCGACACTGTGGACGTGGAGTAATCGTAGCGGAACATCTAGATCGTACCTAGATAGGGTTCTAGTTAGAAATAAGGATAGGGACATGTTAAGCTGTCCACAAATGTTCATGGTTGCCTATTCAGATCACAAACTAGTGACCTGCATGGCCAACCTTGATAGAACCCATAGACAAGGACCCGGCTACTGGAAGCTGAACTTGTCGTTACCGACAAGCAAAGCCTACAGTAGACGGATTAGCACTTTAGTTAAACAGCTCTTGACAGGGGCCATTGTCAACAACAGATGGTGGTACTCTCTCAAGAGGGCAGTTAGATTAGACTCGATAGTTTTTAGTAAAGAATTAGCGTTAGATAGAAATAGAACCGAGAAGGAACTGGTAGATAAAGTAGAATATGCAATTAGAAGTGGCAACGTAGCCAGCGTGCTAGCAACGAGAACGGCCTTGGACCAGTTCTTCGACGCAAATCACGAGGGCTGCGTTGTCAGAAGCAAAATACGTGCTCTGGGAAACGAGGGAGCCAAAGCTGTTAGCTGGGCCCGAGTGACGGAGGCAAAAAGTGGCAACAAGTTCACGATTGGGTCTTTGAAGGACCAAAACGGACGCGTGATACGTGAGCCGAAGCAGATGTGTGCGGCTTTTCAGCGGCACTTTGCTCAAATGTTCGGGGGGAGCGGCACGCCGGGAGAGGCTATGGATTTCGGTCCATACCTCGACGGCCTACCGCGACTCTCGGACAGCGAGGCAAAGTTCTGCGAAAAGCCGATTTCAGCCACTGAGATAGGGGATGCGCTGAGCCAATGCGGCAAACGCAAATCTCCAGGTCTCGACGGTCTACCCTACGAATTTCACGTAGCAATGCCGGACTTATTCTCCAGTCTCCTGGAAGCGGTCTACTGCAACTGGCAACAGAACGGGAGAATTCCCAGTTCTGTAACCGGGGGCGTGGTCACACTAATCAGGAAGGACGAGAATAAGGGGGATGACATAGGCAACTTCCGGCCCATAACTCTGCTAAACACAGAGTTACAGATTTTGGCCAAGGTGTTGGCAAAGAGGCTGGCGCTTGTCGTCGAGAACCTGGTGGGAGAAGCGCAGACATGCGCAATCGCAACCAGGTCCATACACGACAACCTCCACCTCATGCGATACACCATAGAGAGGGTAGGGTGTAAACCCGGCTTCGGTGGGGCCCTGATCAACTTGGATCAGTCTAAGGCTTTCGATAGGGTTGACCATCGTTACCTGGATGCGGTGCTCGAGGCGGCAGGCTTCGGACCCGTGTTCAGGGGCTGGATTGCTGCAATACACAACAGCAACATCTGCTCAAGGGTCAAGGTGAACGGCTACCTCTCGGAGCCGTTCCATATTACGCGATCCATTCGACAGGGATGCCCTCTCTCCTCCCTTCTGTACATACTGACTCTTGAGCCACTACTGCGGAAGCTGGAGCTATTGCTGGGCATCCCTCTGGAACCGGGACTGCGGAAAGCGGCGTCGGCCTACGCCGACGACATGACAGTAATGGTGTCGAGTGCCTCGCAAATCGAGGAAGTCGGCACCTTACTGAAGGAATACGAAAGTCTCACAGGAGCGAAGCTGAACCGGGACAAGTCCATCGGTTTGCAACTCGGATCGTGGAGAGGCAGACGATGCCTTCCGATGGCGTCGTCGGACGCTGGACGGAAGGACCGGTAAAGCTGCTCGGGGTCTGGTTTGGTCCGGACCTCCAGGTGGAGAAGAACTGGAACGAAGTGACGGCCAAGGTGTTTGCACTCACCCAGAAGTGGGCCGAGTGCAAACTATCCTTGAAAGGTCGAGCGGAGGTGGCGAACACTTTTATAGCGTCCGCCATCTACTACCGCTTGACCGTCGTGCCTTGTCCAGCCAAAATGCTCGCCAAAATGGAGCGCGCGCTCTTCCGATTCCTTTGGAAGAGGCGGGCTCCTCTGGTGAGAAGATCCATCTGCTGCCAACACCCTTCTAACGGAGGGCTGGGGATGCCGTGGTTGACGATGCGCAAACACGCGCTCAGGCTGCGGCATCTCTACGTATTCCTCACCGGACAATCGGTGTGGGCCCCGTTCGTGAGGCGAGCCTTCCCACGACTCGTCTCGCTGACCGAGCTGCAGTCCTGGGTCAAGCAAAGACCGAGGAAAATGGGCGACTGGCACATCGAATGTGCTCAGGCGCTCACAGCCCTCTGGCAGGCGGACCCGGCCATCAGTGGAGACTCCACTTCGTCATTCTATAGAGGGTTGGTCCGCAGCAAGTGCGGCGACGCGCTCGGTGAAACTCGAGGCGTAGAGGAAGATGAACTGGCCAGTCTGTTCGGTAGGACCTTCCGCCCGGGACCGGTGGACAACTTCCAAAAGTCCCTGGCCTGGCAGTGCTACCGAGGAGCTCTACCAGTTCGAGACAAGCTCTACAGACATGGGCGCCCGGTCAAGGACCCTGGAAAAAAGATCTGTCCGAGGTGCGTGCGAGACGAAGAAACCGTCGCGCACGCATTCATACACTGCCCGGGCGTCACTGACCTGTGGGGCTATGTGGAACGACTATTGTTGCGGGTGGGACCAATCCAGTTGACCACCGAGTCCATTGTCATGATCAAACCGCGACCCTCCTTCAAAAATGAAGGAGAGGCGGTTTTCCTTTGTGTGATAGCTATAGCGAAAGAGGTTGTATGGTGGACAAGGTTGAAAGGGCTGAGGTCAGACACCTTTCTCTCCGGCCAACAACTGATTCTTTTTTTCAAATACCACTTTGGAAGAAGAATCAGGATGGAGAGAGAGGTGCTGTACCCCAGCAAGTTTTATGAAAGGTGGGTGAAAGTGGCGAGAAGGCCCGAGTGAATGGGCCTTCTCTCTATATTAGCCTGTAGGTTGAGGAAAAGGAGGAGGAGAGGAAAGGAGTACAAACTCTTCGTACTCCTGGAGATGAGGTTTGCACATTTTTTTTCGGGAGTATGTGTTACCCATATAAACTGTCTCCCTCTATTGGGGAAAATCGACTAACTTTTTAAATTCCATTTGTGATAACATTTTACACGTTTTTATTGTATGTAAACTTCCCCCTTTGTATTTGTCCCCTTCTTTTGTGCCCCTGTGGCTAATAAAGAAATCTATCTATCTATCTATCTATCTATCTAGATAGATAGAGTAAGACACGCTTCACATCGGCTCCGCTATTCCATCGGAATTAACCCTTACTATAGTAAGTACCAGATAACTTTTTCAGTGCAACACATTTGGAACAATAACCCCTGTTATTTAGGGAAACATTTTTACATTTACCCCCTTTTTAGGGGGTAAAATAAATATCTATTTTGCTGTAAAATTTCTTTCTTGGCAGCATGGCGGAAAAGATGGCAGACATGTCTGCCATTAGCTCTGCCACGCCCCCCAAGTCTGAAGAACAAAAAATAAATACAACAAAATTAGACAACGAAACAAACAAGGAAAATGAAAAAACAAATGTTACGGAAAATGAGCAAACGGAAAACAAACAAACAGAAAATAATAATACAAATAACAACAAGGCAACTTTCGCCCAGAAAACAAAACAGTCCATAACATATACACCAATAGACCTAACTGCCGCCAGAGAAAAACTGGCCGAAGCAAAGAAACACATTGTTTTGGGGGAGAATGGAATGTTTTCCATTAACTCCCCCCCAGAATTCAAGAAAGCGAGAACAGAGAACACAGTTCTCTTCAGAACAATCCTAAACCAAACAAGAAAGCCAGCACAGCCCAGCCAAATGGAGATAGAGTTGGTCCTAAAAGACTATATGAAGAATATTCTCTTCATACGAAAGGACCGACTCTATGGCAGCATTTCGGTCTTAACAAAAGACAAGGAAACGGCGCAGAAGCTTTCCCTAAGCCCACTCTCATCGACAACATACAGCTTCTATCCCTCCTACATGGGTAGAAGAACACAGAGAGTAAAAATACAAACAATGCTACCCACAATGGACTTCTGGTGGGCTATTGCTGGCTTCATAGACATGGGCGAGGACACAGTGCTGTCAATGGGGAAGGCATCCGGAGATGCGTTCCTGGGAATGGGCCTCGACCTACTACTCCAAATGAGGCCCGAAAGAATAGCACAAATCCCGGATCGCATCTGTTTAAAACCGTTAAATCGCGTCCTCTTGAAAGATTTCCCCATAACCTCCCCTCTCCCTGACACAACTCCAAACACCCCAACCCAACCACACTCGGGCACCCCCACACCACCACAAAACATCCCTCCACCCAACACACCTGACGCCATGGAAATTACACAACCCGGAGAGGTAGGTGCTTTTCTTTCTTCACTTTCAACACCAAAATAGATCAATTGAGAGTTGGCTGTTTGAACGCGCGTGGCCTGGGCTCAGCTTGGAAGCAAGCAAAGCTACTAAGTGACCTCAGGTCACGAAGTATAGATGTGATGGTTGTTTGCGAGAGTCGGATCAGCAGCGTGCGACAGCTGGCTCCCGCCTTCGATGACTTTGAGATGCACGCATCTCTCTGTCAACCCGGAGGCGGGGGGGGGGTGGAGTTGCGGTACTGCTGGATAAACGTCTGGCTCTCGACGTACAGATTGTTCACTCGGACCCGGGGGGTCGATTACTGGTGCTGGACGTCGGAGGCGGCGAAGGCGGGGCTTTCAGACTGGTCGGTCTTTATGCCCCCTTCGGGGCTGAAAGAGCCGACTTCTTCCAGCGTCTGGAGACTTTTCTAGGAACGTCGCGCTCCCTGCTTTTAGTGGGGGACTGGAATGGAATCCTAGATGCGCGTTGGGACTATGCAGGGGCATGTCCCGATAGAGGGGGGTGTAGCAGCCTCAAGGGGTTACTCGATCGATTCGACCTGGTCGATAGATTTCGACTAGATTGTCCAACTGCGCCAACCTGGACCTGGGCAAACCGCAGTGGACAATCTAGATCGTACCTAGATAGGATTTTGGTTAGGAGTAAGGATAGGGACGTATTTAGTTGTCCAGAATTGATCATGGTTGGCTATTCAGATCACAAATTAGTGACCTGCGTGGTCAACCTTGATAGAACGCATAGACAGGGTCCCGGTTACTGGAAGATGAACTTGTCCTTGCCGGCAAAGAAAGATTACAGGAACCGGATTAGTAGCTTAGTTAAGATGCGGTTGACGGGAGCGATCGTCAACAGTAGGTGGTGGGTATCTCTAAAGAGAGAGATTAGAGTAAGTTCGATAGGTTACAGTAAGGAACTAGCGGCGAATAGAAATAGGAAGGAAAGGGAGTTAACAGATAAACTAGAAGAGGCGATTAGGAGCGGAGACGTAGCCAGAGTGTTAGCGGCGAGAACGGCGTTGAGCCAGTTCTTTGACGCGAAGCACGAAGGCTGCGTTGTCCGAAGTAAAATACGTGCTTTAGGAAACGAGGGGACCAAAGCTGTTAGCTGGGCCCGCGTGACAGAAGCCAAGAGTGGGATTAAATCCACCATTCGGTCTTTGCGAGACCAGGATGGACGGGTGATCCTTGAACCTGAGCGGATGTGCGAGGCCTTTCAAAGGCACTTTGCTCGACTGTTCGGAGGGGGCGGGGGGCCGGACGGGGATGTGGACTTCGGTCCATACCTCGACGGTCTACCGCGTCTTTCGAGCGGCGAAGCGGAGTGCTGCGAAAGGCCAATCACAGCCACTGAAATCGGGGAAGCGCTCAGCCAATGCAGCAGACGCAAATCTCCGGGTCTCGATGGTCTACCATACGAACTTTATTTAGCTATGCCGGTCTTGTTCTCCGAACTCCTCGAGGCTGTCTATTGCAACTGGCAACAGAACGGGAGAATTCCCTGTTCTGTGACCAAGGGCGTGGTCACGCTAGTGAGGAAGAACGAGAGCAAGGGGGACGACTTAAGTAACTTTAGGCCCATAACTCTGCTGAATGCAGAGTTACAGATTTTGGCCAAGGTGTTGGCGAAGAGGTTGGCGCTTGTGGTGGGTGGTTTGGTGGGAGACGCGCAGACATGCGCTATCCCGTCCAGGTCCATTCACGACAACCTCCACCTCATGCGATACATCATAGAGAGGGTTGGCAACGAACCCGGCTTTGGTGGGGCCCTGATCAACTTGGATCAATCTAAGGCGTTCGATAGGGTCGACCATGGTTACCTGGATGCGGTGCTAGCGGCGGCGGGCTTCGGACCCGTTTTCAGGGGCTGGATTTCTGCCATCCACAGTGGCAACATCTACTCTAGGATTAAAGTAAACGGCTACCTCTCGGAGCCGTTTCAAATCACCCGGTCCATCAGACAGGGGTGCCCCCTCTCCTCCCTTCTGTACGTATTGACTCTCGAGCCACTGCTGCGGAAGTTGGAGTTGCTGCGGGGCATACCCCTGGAACCGGGATTGCACAAAGCGGTCTCGGCCTATGCCGACGACGTAACAGTAATGGTGGCGGACGCCTCGGAAATCGGGGCGATCGCCACCCTACTGGAGGAATACGAAAGGCTGACGGGGGCTAGGCTGAACCGGGACAAGTCAGTCGGTTTGCAACTCGGAACGTGGAGGGGCAAACCGATGCCGTTAGACGGTGTCGTCGGGCGGTGGACGGAGGGCCCGGTGAAGCTGCTCGGGGTCTGGTTCGGACCGGACCTCCAGGTGGAGAAGAATTGGGGCGAGGTGACGAGCAGGGTGTTTGCGCTGACCCAGAAGTGGGCCAAGTGCAAACTATCACTGAAAGGTCGTCATCTGCTACCGCCTGACCGTGGTGCCTTGCCCCAAGGAAAAGATCACCATCATGGAAAGCATGCTCTTCCAGTTCCTCTGGAAGAAGCGGCCTCCCATGGTGAGGAGATCCATCTGCTGCCAGCACCCTTCGAAAGGAGGGCTGGATATGCCGTGGATGTTGATGCGTAGGCACGCATTGAGGCTACGGCATCTACAGGTATTCCTCACCGGTCAGCCGGTGTGGGCCCCGTTTGTGAGGCGAGCCTTCCCACAGTTCGTCTCGCTCACCGAGCTGCAATCCTGGGTGAAGCAAAGACCGAGAAAACTGGGCAACTGGCACACCGAGTGTGCCCAGGCGCTCACGGCTATCTGGCAAGCGGACCCGACTTCAGTGGAGAATCCACCTCGACATTCTATAGAGGGCTGGTGGCTAGCAGGGGCGACGACACCCTTGGAGAGTCGCTAGGCATGGAGGAGGACGAACTGGCCAGCCTGTTCGGTAGAACTTTCGGCCCGGGACCCATGGACAACTTCCAGAGGTCCCTAGCCTGGCAGTGTTACCGGGGGGCTCTGCCCGTTCGAGAAAAGCTCTACAGACACGGGCGCCCGGGCAGGGATCCAGCGAAAAAGATCTGTCCCAGATGCGTGCGCGACGAGGAAACCGTTGCGCATGCACTGGTACACTTCCCGGGCGTTGCCGATCTGTGGGGCTACGTCGAACGACTGCTGTCGCGTGTGGCGCCGATTCGATTAACCGCCGAGTCTGTGGTGAACATCAAGCCGCCGCCTCCCTTCAGAAACGAAGCAGAGGCGGTCTTTCTGTGCATAATAGCCATGATGAAAGAGGTTGTGTGGTGGACGCGCCTGAAAGGTCTGAGGTCGGGTGACTTTCTCTCCGGCCATCACCTGGTTTACTTCTTTCGATACCACTTCGGAAGAAGGATCAGGATGGAGAGAGAAGTGCTTGGCCCCAGACAGTTTTATGAAAGGTGGGTGAAAGAAGCGAGAATGGCTCGTGTAAATGGGCCTTCTCTCTACATTGTTCTGTAGGTGAAGAAGTGAAGAGAAAAGGGGGAGCGCCTCCTCTCTGGGCTTCCCCCGCGAAAAGGGTTGCACACTTTTCGGGGGTATGTGCAATCCCGAACACGCCCTTTTGAGGACTTTTTATTATTATATTATTATTGTTATTCCTTTTTTCTTTACTCGATTTATGTAAACTCCCCCACTGTATTTGTCCCCTTCTTTTGTGCCCTCGTGGCAAATAAATAGAAATTTATCTATCTATCTATCTATCTATTTATCTATCTATCTATCTATCTATCTATCTATCTATCTATCTATCTATCTATCTATCTGTCTGTCTGTCTAGATACATGTATACATACCTATACACAGATGCATATATATATATATATATATATATATATATATATATATATATATTCCTCATTCATACATGAATACAGACACACACGCACACACACACACACACACTTATATATATATATATATATATATGCACTTGTAGTGTAAGCATGTGTATGTATGTGTTATGTGTGGCTATGTGTCTGCAGATGTGTGTTAATGTCAGTTGCACCATTAAAAAAGCGGGTTTTGTTTTAACTGTTATAACATCTTCAGCACATATTGTGTGCCGTGAGAATCTGTTTCTTGAACCAAAAACTAATTTAGTAAAGTCAGGCCTTACACTTAACAGTCTCCTTATCTTAGTTTATACATCTGGTATAGTGTTGTAGCCGATGATTAATCTGTACCGAATATCACTCATCTGCTAAAGCACCACAACCAGCGTATCTCCCGTATAGCCAACACCACAACCAACATATCTACTACTACCCACAAAATAGCCTGTAATATGAGTCACCACTACAACCAATAACCCCACTACCACACACAATAAAGCCAAATGATAGGAGCCAACACCACAAAAAGCCCACCCTTCCTAACTATCACACACAATACAGCCAATAAAGGAACCAAACCCTTAATAAACACCCCCTTTTCTTACCACCTACAATATAGCCTGTAATAGGAACCAACACTAAAACCAAGCCCTCCCCCCAACTACGAGCCACAATTGAGCCTGAGATAGGAGGCAATATCAGAAGAAATACTTCTCAATACCACACACACTACAGCCTGTAATATGAGCCAGTATCACAACAAACACCCCTCACTATCACCCCCAATACAGCCAGTAATAGAAACCAATGAGGGAACGTTTAAGTGGTCACTTTGATCTGTTAGAAAGATCAGCCAAAATATTCATCATGTTACAACCTACCGTCTTAAAAAATTAAAGGAAGTACACATTTGAAATCAGAGCCCGGAGTTCAAAATGTTTAGAAAAACAAAATGAGTTGATCATGAATGAAATTTTTTGGCAATCTGGGTTACCCTGGATCAAAAATAAAAAAAACCAATAACACAACCACAATTTTGTGTGGGTGCCTGTAGGTGTTAGCCGTCCTTCACAGCATTATTTATTTATTTATGTATTCAATTTCAACGTCCGTATAGAGCTAGCAAACCATGACAGACTCGGTGAAATATCGAGTGCTCCTTACAGTTGTTAATCAAAAAGAGCTAGTGAGACAATAAAAAGAAAGAAAAAGAAAAAAAGAAAAGAAAAAAACAACAACAAAAAACAACAAATAAAAACTAAAATAAAAATAAAAAAAGAAGGAAGAGAAAGGGGAAAAAATAAAATAACAAAAACAGGATTTCAAATATTGAAGGCCAATGGGAGGCAGATTATGCATAAGAAAAGGAAAAGGAAAAGAGGAAACAACGGAAGCTACAAGTTTCTCTTGTTGAATCTTTTCGCAGCTTCCATGTACTCAAAGATTTTGTTTATATTTAGCAGACCTGTAATCATATATTGAACTTCCAATCTTGGTAGTTTTTTAAAGATTGGTTTCAACATGGGCTCTCTCTCAGACTGATAGTTTCTACATTGGAACAAATAGTGCCAAAGTGTTTCTGAAGAGTCACCACAAGAACATGGAGGTGAATCTCTATGACCTGTTCTTGATAGAATGGGGTTCAAAACCAGCATAGTCTTTTTTATTTGCATTACTCAATGATCGATAAGTTTTGAATGTTGTCATATCTGGTTGAGAAAGTGGTGGATTGAAATTTGTGAGCTTATCTCTGGATTCTTCCCAAAATGTTTTCCTAATAATTTGTTTGCTAAATGATTTTACCTGCGAAAGATTTGGGATGTAGTCTATCTCTATCATTTCCCTTTGTGCACTCTATTTTGCTAATTCGTCTGCATTCTTATTTCCTCTAATATCAGTATGACCCGGTATACAAATCACTGTTATTTCATTATTATTTTCTGAGAAGTAGTTATCTAATTTTAGCAGAGCATTCTCAATATCTCTAACCCAACCCCTTTATCTTGACTGAAGTAGTTCTAGGTTCGATAGACTATCAGTAAATAGAAAACCATTTTTCTAGGGCAATTCCTTAGCTGAATTTATGGATAATGTAATACCCCACCATTTTGCAAAGTTAAGTTCATATCTTTATAATTATTTTTGAAAGACCAAGTAGCTCCACAACCCATTCCCTTGTCTGAATGTGCCCCGTCAGTGTAGCAGACCCAGCTGTTAAAAGATATTGACTGTGTGATAATGTTAGGGAGATCTTTTGCTTCCTCTTTTGTGTTTTTGATCATTATTTTAAATGATTTTAATTGTTCTAACCATGGAGGAATCCAAGTATCATGTTGTTATCTTTTGCATTTAAACTGAGCAGTTAGCAATTTACGTTTCCTGGATTCTTCTATCAACAAGTGAGTTGGGGTTAACCCTGCTTCATGAAAAATCGCTATCTTGGGAGTAGATCTTAGACATCCCAGTATTGTTTTTTTCCAATTTGGGTACGGAATCTATCACTAGCTTGAAGATAGCTGGTACTTGTGTGACCGCAAACCCAGCTGCCATACAACAATTGAGCATTGATGACTCCCTTACCATACAGTCTCAAGTGGTAGTATGTTAGGCAGTGGAATTGCTTTGCGATTACTTTAATTGTATGCCATGTTGAAGTCATTTTTTTCAGTGTATTAGCGATGAGTTTTCCATTTCAAGTCAGATTGTAACAAAATGCCTAGTATCTCGATGGAATTTTGTGGTATCAGTAGTTGGTTCATCAAGTATATTTCATCGCATTAATAATTGATGGTTTCATGATTATGGAAATAAACCAGTTGTTTTAGAGGAATCAAATTGTTGGCGATTTTCTTTTGCCCATTCAGTTGCAGTTGATAGGGCTGTGCATAATTTGGTTTTGTTGTTGATGATACTAGATGAAGTATATAAATTGATATCATCTGCAAAACCTGATACTTCTACAATTTTATTTAGAGATGGAAACAATTCTGTTGTGTAATATAGAAAGAGAAAGGGTGAGACGGGCAATCCCTGTGGGAGACGCTTTAAAAGGTAAATACTTTTGCTTTACTCGTTTCCAAGAATCAGACTTGTACTACGATGAGTGAGAAAGCTTCCAATTCAGTTACAAAGATAATTGGGGGATTTCAAAGTGGTGTAACTTTTTGACTAGATCATCATGAACCACATTGTCATAAGCTCCCTTTATGTCTAGTGAGATCAAGCTGGTCGACTTTTCTAAGAGTTTTGAGTTTCTGATGACTATGGTTATTTCATATACACAGTTCTCAGTGTTTTTATTCACTCGAAATCCGAACGGGAATTTGGGGAAATTGTTCATTGAATCTCCTAAGTAAGATAATCTATTGCCTAAAACGTTTTCTAGTATTTTATAAAGATTGCTTAGTAATGCTATTGGACGGTATGATCTGGTAGAGTGGTAGTTATCCTTATTTGGTTTTGGTATTACTAACGAATGAGTAAATTTCCATATAGCTGGATGGTGTTGGAATTTAATTATACTATTATATAAGTTTAGCACTATTTCATGTATCATACTTCGTATTTCATTCATGATTAAATTTATTATACCATCAGGGATTGTGGCCGTTTCCATTTTCAATTTATCCTTAACTGCTAGTAGTTCTTGTTCAATAATAGGAGGGAAATCTATGTTTGGAGTGAGAGGATCAGAAGTTTTGTAATAGGTAGTGGATTCTGGAAATAGCCAAGAGAGTTTGGAAGTGTCAGATTACCTCACCATTGTGGTCATGTATCAATAGCTCTTGATACGTTTTGTGGGGTTTTAGTTGGATCATTGAGTTGAATATGTTCCATATATCGCCCATGGACTCCAGGTTAGCTTTGCTAACCCAGAAAATTTTAGCTTGTTTTATTTGCCTTTTAAACTTTTTCTTTTGTCCTTTGTATTTTTCATAATTGGAATCTGTAGAATGGCATTTTCATTTGTTTAATAACTGAGTCATTTCCCTTCTTAGTTGCTTTAGTTATTCACTCCATCATTCCTTATTGTAGTTGTTATCACTATTGCTGTTATTTTCATTTGGAACGGAATACGTAAAAGGAACTTTCTCAGCGATTGTATCCTGTATTTTGTCGATAAATATTTGTAGACTTGCTTTTAGCTCTTCAGCTTATTTTACATTGCAAACTTTGTTGTTGGGTGATAATTCTGCTTCTAAGTAATTAGTAAACTTAATCCAGTCAGTTTTATGAAATTGATATTTTCTTACTTTAGGCTTTATTTGGCGTGTTTGACAATAGCTCAGGTTTTCATTGGTTATAGGAATTGCAATATTAAAAGTGTTGGTGGCGTGATCCGACCCTAGATCAATATTGTGTTTTAATTCCCAGTTTTCTGAGAAGGCGGGGAGAGAAGACCACAAGTGGTCTAGTGTTGAGTTTCTATTATTAAAATGTCTGTAGGTAGCGGAGTCTGGTATTATATGTAGAATAAAGTTGTGTTTAATCATAACCTCAAAAAGATATTCTTCTTTTATACTGTTTTTCCTGGTGTTAGTATTCCAGTATGGATGGTGTGCGTTGAAGTCCCCTGAAATTAGCGTTTTGCTTTGTGGATTAGATGTATCTAGGAAAGCTCCAACTTTTTTAAATTGTCTCTGTGCTTTTTTTTTTGGGGGGGGGGGGGGGGGGAAGGTGTTTATAAATATTTACTACATAAAACATGAAAGTCTAGCTTCTTGATGTACATACACACACTATCTATGGAGTTACACTCACTAGAGATTAGTTCTGATCTAATCACCGCAAGAAGGTACCTTGATGCTCCATCATAGCATATATTTGATATAAATAAGAGAATTCTGTGAATTCCCTTTTGTACAGGTTCAAGTCATGTAGCAGGGGTTCTTGAAAGAGGAATATGTCAAATGTTGAGCCATAAAGTTTTAAATACAGTCCCAATAGTTCACGTTGTTGGTTTAGGTTGCATATCTTAATTTGGTTAATTATTATTATTGAGTTAAGGGCGGTGGATTGGCAGTATCGGTAGAGGGTCGGTCGCCATGCTTTGACGCATAGAGTTACTGCCCTTGTCATTCTGAGTTCAAATCCCGCCGAGGTTAACTTTGCCTTTCATCCTTACGGGGTCGATAAAATAAAGTACCAGTAATGCGCTGGAGTAATTGCTGGCCTTGTGCCTAAAAGTAGAAACAATTATTATTATTGAGTTACAGCGGTGAATTGGCAGTATCGGTAGAGGGTCGAACGCTATGCTTTCCAGCATAGTTACGTCCCTTTACGGTCTGAGTTCAAATCCCGTCGAGGTTAACTTTGCCTTTCATCCTTACCGGGTCGATAAAATAAAGAACCAGTAATGAACTGGGTAATTGCTGGCCTTGTGCCAAAAGTAAAAACAATTATTATTATTGAGTTACAGCTCTTTACGGTCTGAGTTCAAATCCCATCGAGCTTAACTTTGCTTTTCATCCTTACGGGGTCGATAAAATAAAGTACCCGTAATGCACAGGGATAATTGCTGGCCTTGTGCCAAAAGTGGAAACAATTATTATTATTATTGTTGACTTTTCCAGTTGTTTTTGAGCTAATATTTTAAGCCTTTTGTTTTGAGCTCTCTTGGTTATTAATGGGTACATTGTTGTTTGGACTGGTTTTCTGGTGATGTGGTGATTGTTATGTTGTTATTATTTAAATAGTGTTTGTTATAGAGTTGGGCTTCATTGCACTTGTGGCATTTTGTCTTAGTAGTGTCATTTTTTACAGGTCAGTTTCTGTAGTAGTGTGATGTGGATGAGCAGTGGATGCACTTGTTATTAACAAATGAAAGCTTCCACTCTACTCCCTTTCAAATCTCCATTCAGATCAGCGTGCCCTTGATTGAGTAAAGAATCTTGAGATTGCATGTCTACCAGTTCAATTTTGATGCTGCCGTGGGTTCATTGGCTGTTGAATAAATGCGTGATCATACATTTTGCTTAAATATATACAAGGTGTGTCAGAAAGGTTCCAGGACTGATGTCACAAAAGATTTATTTCAAACCCAAACTTCACACTAAGAGTTTTCTCCTTCAAAGTAATACCCCTGGAGTATGTATCTGTAATCTTAGCTCTCTGGAGCGATCAAACTTTTTTCTTCATAATTTTATATACATGTCCTCTGTTTCAGGTCGTCAAGCAATGAGTACAGAGCAACGAACAAACTTGAAGTTTCTGGTACGGTTGGGGAAAACTCCATCAGAAACACTGGGATTGCTGCAGCAAGTGTATGGAGATGAGATGATGTCACGCTCACGTGTTTTTGAGTGGTGCAAGATGACCCCAGGAGCAGAAGGCCCTCAACAACCAGGACTGAGGTCAACGTTGAGCGCGTCAGGCAGATGGTGCGTAGCGATCGTCGGCTGACTGTTCGATTGATGGCAAATGAGCTGGGCATGAATCGGGACAACGTCTGGAAGATTCTCACTGAAGATTTGGACATGCGGAAAGTCTGCGCGAAGATGGTGCCAAAACTTCAACGATGACCTAATGGTCGACGCATGCAAGTGTACCAGGACATCCTCGAGCGTCTTGAAACCGAACCAGACTTACTAAGGACAATCATCACCGGTGATGAGTCATGGATCTTCGAGTACGACCCGGAGGGGACCCGTTTTGAAGACGTGGACGACATCAAAAAGGCCCTGACGACGGAACTGCGGAGGATCCCGGAAGAATCCTTCCAGGAGTGCATGCAAGCGTGGCAGAACAGGATGGGGGATTACTTTGAAGGAGAAAACTCTTAGTGTGAAGTTTGGGTTTTAAATAAATCTTTTGTGACATCAGTCCTGGAACTTTTCTGACACACTTCATATGTTATTGTTCTTTGAGCAGATAAGATGGTGTTTACATAAAGATTGGTTGGCTCCACATGTATTGTATGCTATTTCTTCTATAACATATATGAAATAAGATAATGTTATATCGAGCACACAGATGAAGACAATGATCTAAACAATCAATGTAGTATATATATATATATATATGTATGTATGTATGTATGTATGTATGTTTGTATGTATGTATGTATGTATGTATGTATGTATGTATGTATGTATGTATGTATGTATGAGAGAGAGAGAGAAAGAGATAGAGAGTGAGAGAGAGAGAGAGAAGGAGAATACATTTTTATTAGAAAAAAAAAGATAGAGCGAGAGTTTGAGAGGAATGGTGAGATAGAGAGAGAAAGAGACTGATTGAGAGAGAATGAAAGAAAGAGACTGATTGAGAGAGAATGAAAGAAAGAGAGAAAACAGAAAGAGAAGATATCTTCTCAGTACCGATTAAAGCCAAACTCTCTCTGAAATCTCGAGACTCATTAGCTCCGAGCTTATACTTGTTTCATCGGCATTAACTGACTAAGAAAACAAGCCTGTGGCAGAGTTAACTCCAAACTGCTGCTGAGTCCACTGGAACTACATGGAATGAAGTGACTTGCCCAAGGAGAAAACAAGTCGTAGAATCGAACCGATGATCTTACGTTCATTAGCCCACAACCAAAACCACCGGGAGGAGCATCTCATTTTTTTTTTATTAACCTCGAAAGAATGAAAGACAAAGTAGACACTGAGGCAACATTTGGAAAAAAATATGATTTTCCAAAACTTCTGGTAGAATCGCTATAGCATAGGACAAAATGCTTTGGGGGTGTTTATTTAGTTCAAATCCCGCCAAGGTCAACTTGGCATTTTATCCTTATGAGCTTGATAAAATAAAGTACCAGTAAGTACTGGGGCCGATATTATCGACTTTCGTCACTCAACAAATTGCTGGCTTTGTTTTTAAATTCACGAAGTAGGTTTATTTACAATAGTTTATAACTTTGCCTATTAATACGTATGGTGAGCAAATGGGGTCCCACGTGCTGGCCTAAGCAATGCCCCGGTGGACAGGATGGAGAAGGCGTTTCCTCGGAGGATGGTTAGGGAGATGCGCTGGAAGAGCCATTCCAAATCGCGAGGTTCACACCTGCGACTCGCCAGCTAAGCGCCTATGGTGGTGAATAGGGAGGTAGCCCTAGGGCAAAGGACACCAGAAGTCTCCACTGCCAAGGGCACGACCGCGAACCTGTCGGAGAGCGACCGGTACTTGGAGAGTTGGGCCTCCTCAGCCCGACGTGCAGCAGTACCTGGTTAGTCGCAGACTGCATCAGGTTGCGGCTGGAGAAAGTGTCGCTGCAAATGGCATCCCAGACGAGGAATTTGCCACCACGGAGCGGGAAGATGGTCATACCGTCTGGCCTTTTGCCGTCCCCTTGGTCCAGCCCCACTGGCTCGAGCTGGGCGGGGAAGCCTGCAGCATTCAAGCCATGCTTTATGACCTCGTTAAGGACAACATGGCGTGGAAGGCGGCCGGCACTGTGGCGACAGGAAAGCGGATGGAGGCCGAAAGAGTCCACGGTGGATCCACAGCGACATTTATGTGGCTCGCAGATCCGGAGTACAAGCCTCAAGGAAACGCCGATGCACAGGCTATCGTTATCCAGCTGCGTGCCAGTGGAGAAGCAAGGCAAGGCATGAAGCCAGGCACCACTGTGGGGTTTGGAGGCCGCGCGAAAACAAGCAAGGCGGTGCTGGTCGAACTGGCGCGTGAGCCTGTCTGAGGCCAGGCTGCACTGGATGGCATCCCATATGCTTGGGGGAGGGGGGACTTGACATCAGCAGTGGGAGAAGGAGGAGGGCCGTCCGAGACCGAGGCTGCAAAGCTCTCAGCATCATGGCTGACATTCACCACCTCTGATTTGGACGAGTTGACCTGGAGGCCGATTCCCGCCAGGGCAGGAACCACCGATTGAAGGTCAGGGCAGACAGTCTCCATGGGCTCGCCCAGCGTAGCATCATCCAGGTACCAAGCGTGGAGAGGGTCCGTGATACTCCGGGCAATATGGTCTATACCAAGGCAAACAAGAGGGGGCGCATAGGGTCACCCTCTTGAACCCCAGTGGCCGAAGGTAGGACCGCATCAGCAGCAAGGAACATGCTCGGGGATCCATATGACAAGTAGGCCAGCGGGTAGGTGGAGGGGGCTCGGCTGAGACAGGCATCGAGCAGATGGTTCCGGCGTATGCAGTTAAAGGCATTCCTCATGTCAAGCTTGACAATGAGGTGCCTGGAGTTCCTGGGTGGCGGTTCCGGTGGGCAGCTGTTGAAGAAGAACTGCCTGGTTGTATGTGCGGCCCCCTCACATCCACCGAACACGCCGACACCCATTTGCACCGGACTGAAATCCTCACCCAGTTCAAGTGTTATGGACCTGCAGACCATCTTAGCAGCCAGCCTCCGGAAGACATTGCCCACAGCGATGGGGCGTATGCCACCCTCTTTCATCCTGAGAGCGGTTAGGCTAGCCGAAAAAAAGAGGCCACGGGCATGAGGATCCAGGGTGTTATGGATAAGCCTATTGGTGAGTGCCACAATTGCACTCAGAAGGCGGCGCCCGGCCTCAGCGGAGTGGGGAGGGGATAGCAACTCCCGGGGGTGGCCTGGTCGGAGACCCTCAGCGCCTCTGCTGCTGCTAGCTAGAAAGGACTTGATGGCCGACATGATGTCTGCGTCGGAAACCACAAGGAGCAGGTGGGGATCGGGTGGGAGTATTGGTCGGTGTTCAGCGGGTGGATCATGGTTCTTGAGTCATAGGGCAGCCAGGACCTTCTCGGTGGGTTGGAGGACAGTGTCCTCTCAGGCAACCACTCTGACTGCGGCCGAGACATCACCCATGATAAGTTTAGCGTTTACGTGGTCACGTAAACGCTTAGCGCTGGCCTCAGGGGTGGGGGATTGGAGGCACCCAAGAGCAGGTGTTGTGGCTTCCTTCGGCAGCTTGGAATGGGCGCTTGCCCAAAGGACGAAACATTGGTCTTGACAAAGGTTGCTGTCGACAGGCCGCTTCGGTCAGCGCCAGAGCTGAGGAGGCCGAGGGTGAGTGCGGCGAAATAGAAGAGGCGCTCCCAGTCGCTGGCTCGATTGGAGTCCAGAGCACTCTTGATTGAGGAAGCGAGGGCATCGGCTACCGGTACCCGGGCCGCCCTCGGGATCCTGAGCGGAATCTTCCGGAGCCGCCTGAGCCGAGCGATGTTGACCAGCGAGGCTTGGGCATCAGGCAAACTCGCTGTCTCATCTGGTGGAGTGCCAGACGGCCGTGGCTGGGCAGACGAGGGGAAGAGACAGTTTCTGCATCTCCACGCTGCGAGGGCACTGGAAGCTCGATGCGTCAAGCCAACACAGGTGAGGTGGTGGAAGCAGCCGCAGCCCGAACAGTTCCGGCCCCTCTTCCGTCTGTTCGTGGTGCTGCAAGTGCTGCAGATGCCGACTGGTGGGATGGAGGATGGGACGTGGAGCCGGGGACATGGGGCACTAAACGGCATTAGGGGTGAGTGGCTGGTTGTGACCAGCCTAGGTGCTAGGCACAACTGTACGTGGGTGGAAGGGAAAGTGTTGGTATGAGTGAGGCCTCATAGCTCACCTACATCAGATATGGAGGTGACAGAAGACAAGATAAAAGAGAAGGGAGGGGGGGGGGTGCATGGAGGGACACACACACGAATGTAGAAAGTTAGCAAATAAATAAATGAATGAATGGATGAATGTACAAAAATAAAACAGGGGTTTATTGACAGCGGAATGACCCAAAGGTTGTTATTGTCACTGATGCTGGAGTTGGTTTCTTCTTGTTAATGGTAGTGGTAGTTGATACCGATACCTATTTCGGCTGCAAGGCTGGTTGCTGGGGGTCGAATGCCTTCTTTCACCGAAGATGCGGGGGTCGTTGTTATTGTCACTGTTGCTGTCGTAATGGTAGTGATAATTGTTGGTGCTACGTATTTCGGCTGTCAAGCTGACTGCTGAATCAGCTTTTGTTAACATTTTCGCATACTAGAAATTATTTTACGAAATATTGCTAAAAAAAAACGTAAACAAAGAAAGGTTTTTCTACGAGTCATAATTAACTGAAAAGTTAAACTTTAAATAAAATGAAATCAGCAAGAATACACTCAAGCATGAAGTTTTGCCTTCGAACTATGTGCTTTTTGCAGAAGGCCTTATGTGTCCTTAAAACTGCAGGTTTCCCACTCCTTCTCTAACTTCTCAGCCAAATCATCATCTTATGATTAAGATGTTTGAATACAAGGACGCTAATCTGACAGTTGTTTCATGTAAAGTTACATAGTAAGGAGATTATCAAACTGAAACAAAAAGATGATGTCAGATCTAGCCCTACAAATAAAAATGTTCATATACTACTACTACTACTACTAATAATAATCATAATTGTTTCTACTTTTGGCACAAGGCCAGTAATTACCCAGTACATTACTGGTACTTATTTTATCGACCCCGTAAGGATGAAAGGCAAAGTCGACCTCGGTGGGATTTGAACTCAGATCGTAAAGAGACGTAACTCTATGCTTCAAAGCATGGCGTCCGACCCTCTACCGATACTGCCAATCCACCGCCCTTAATAATAATAATAATAATAATAATAATTGTTTCTACTTTTGGCACAAGGCCAGCAATTATCCAGTGCATTACTGGTACTTTCTTTTATCGACCCCGTAAGGATGAAAGGCAAAGTTAACCTCGGCGGGATTTGAACTCAGATCATAAAGGGAGGTAACTCTATGCTTCAAAGCATGGCGTCCGACCCTCTACCGATACTGCCAATCCACCGCCTAATGATTTCTAGTATGGGGAGGGGAAAGTCGATTAAAACGACCCCAGTGCATTACTGGTACTTTATTTTATCGACCCCGTAAGGTTGAAAGGCAAAGTTAACCTCGGCGGTATTTGAACTCAGATCATAAAGGGCCGTAACTCTATGCCGTTGTTGTTGTTATTATCTTTTATAGGGCGATGGATTGGCGGTGGATTGGACGCCATGCTTTGACGCATAGAGTTACGGCTCTTGCCATTCTGAGTTCAAATCCCGCCGAGGTTAACTTTGCCTTTCATCCTTACGGGGTCGATAGAATAAAGTACCAGTTATGCACTGGGTAATTGCTGGCCTTGTGCCAAAAGTAGAAACAATTATTATCTTTTATACCCCATGGACACAAACACCAGCTGTTTGCTTGAGTGTAAACTACTCTTTTGAATCAGATGATAGACAAAGGCGTAAGATAAGTCATCTCCCTATGTTGTAATATATATATATATATATATATATATATATATATATGTACACACAGAATATGCAGAATATGACAAGCAACTGGAATCCCATACAATCTATTCAAAGATTTAGCGGGGACATTAAAATGAAATTCTATATCGTCTGATCCCTTCCAAACTTGACAGGTATTATATTCTGCCAACCAACACCTATTTTCCATTAACTCCTTCGAAACATTCACTAACAACTAAGTCGGTGGCTTGACTACTGCAAGAGTCCTGTGTCAGAAAATAGATATTTAGCTTTGAGAAGATAACATTTCCCTTACGCATTGGACAGACATTGGAGATGTGAAAATCAAAGCAATATGCATGTTATAAAACAAAAGATGACAACAACAACAAAACAAACATATATCTCATTAAAAGACAACTGAATATAGAAATTATTAATGGCATGAACATCAGTCTAGAATAATCAGGGCTCTAATAGTTGCAGTATCGTGTCACTCTTTATAATTCACGAAAATATTGGAAAATAATTTATTGGTTTAGTAACTGCCCCCACCAAAAACAAAACGAAACAAAAATCAACAACAAAAAAAAAAAAAAAAAAAAACGACAACAACAACAACAACTTTTCCGTTTCTTCTTCATCTTCCTTTCGCTCCCTTTCTATTTCTTGTTTTATTTTCCATTTTATCTACTATTGAAGGACAAGCGTCCGATGCGTTAAGGCTACATCAAACGTTAAAATAACATATATCGTTATTGTACTGTATCGTTTGCTTTCTTGGTTTCCGTTTACTTTTCGCATTCATACCGTCACCCACCATATATGTATGTTGTATGTATTATATATGTACACATACACACATACAAAACACACACAGAAACATAAATTTCATAGAAATTACTAGAATATTGCTCTGCGAAAAGGTTTATCAAAATGCTCGGTCTTCTTCTTCTTGGGAGTGTCATAGGGACAGAGTCCTTAAGCACACCTTACAGCGGGTCCTATCAGAAGCAACCATCTCCAATTTGTTGAATTCCATTTCAGGTTGAATTCCACCCTCCCCATCGACCTTGCCACATTTGAAGTCTTTAATTGCTCTTATGACCTCACACCCCCAACGCTCCCAGATGCACCCCGTGTACACCAGAAGATGCTGTGGTGGCCGTATTTAGAAGATCAGTAAAGTATTTTCTCCATCTTGTGAGGATGCATTTATCCGAAGAGAGGAGGACCTCAGACGTATTCCGGATAGCAGGCATGGAGGTCGACTTCTTATTACAAAGGCGGCTGATGATCTGGTCGAATTCCAGCTTAACCAGCAAGTCCTCCCATGTCTTAAATTTGGATGCCTTTAATGATTCTGCTGCGAATTTTCGTGCCTACTTGTACTTCAAATGCAAGAAGATGGACTTATTTTCAAGCCAAGCTTTGTAAACCTTCTTTGCTCGGATGGCATCTTTGAACACTTGATAGAACCAAGTGGTTATCCTGCCATTCGGCAACAGAGCTCGTTCGAATGGAAAATTCAAACTTTAGAGCAATAGTATATATTAATATATAAAAATAGCTTGAATTGAATAGCAATGGCATTTTAATCTTGTGTCAATGTTTTCATATGAGTCATTCTATGACGTAGTAATGAAGGCGAAGAGTGTTCATACAACTTTATACACATATTTCCAACGCGCAAAAGGAAATGTATAGTATAAAATAAATATATTGTATTTAAAGATATATTGTCTACGTTTATCTTAATGTACGACCCTGGATATACATTCCACACATCTTTTTACATATATATTTTTTCATCTTGCTAATGCCACGAAATCAATATTCGATGAACAAATGAAAGTAAATTGAGACGTGAAAAAACAAACGAAACGGAAGAAACCCCCATTGAATTTCTAACATTGATTCTGCTATCTATAATAAACTCCTAGATTAAATTTCTGTGAGGGGAGCGTTAATAAAAAGCAAAGCGATACTTGAAAAGCATAGCAAGGCAGATTACTTTAAATATAATTAAGTACTTTATTCTTACATTAAAAAAAGAAATGGTGTAGATGAACTATACGTTAGTTAAAAGCAGGGCATGTAAAACACAAATAATATTATGTATGAATGTTATGAAAAATGTCAATATTTTCAGAGGTCTTCCTATATGACTTATACAATCCAATTATTAATATCCTGTTGTTTATTAGATTTATACACATTCCTAGACATACAAAGTACAACACACACAAACACCCCAACGTTGGACTGTCGGCAGAGTTAGAGCGATCGACAAAATCACTTGTCACATTTATTCCAAACTTTTACGTTTTGTGTTCAAATCCTTTCCAATTGAACATTGCCTTTCATCTATCCCGAGTCAATAAAATTAAGAACTAATAAAATATTTGGTCGATTAAATCCATTACCGAGTTGCGCCAAAGTACAATGTACTAGCATAAGCTTGTGTGATACGTCAAAGCGCTCAAACGATTCCTAAAAAACCCAGCCGTAGTCCTTAATTTATCATGCACGGATTCTGGCAACACTCTTATACGGCTCGGAGTCATGGACACTTTATCGCACCAACATTTATAAAGCTTGATATCTTCCGCTCTATCTGTGGTTAAGCATTTATTGACAGAATCTTTGATGCTGATCTCTTCACTAGGTGTAACATCGTTTATGATGCAATCCCAAATCAGATGGGCTGTTCATGACCTACAGATGACTGAGGGGCGCATACACAAGGTACTGTTATACAGTCAACTCCCTATAGGAGAGTGTGTGTATGTGTGAGATTATTACAAAAAACCGATAATTTCTGTTTTAAAACCGGTACAATACAGTAGAAATATACGAAGGGAAAGCGATGATAAATGAAACAAAACAAAACAAAGTAATGTTTTACCCAGTATATTTTATAGTATGATATTTCAATGACATTGCCCTCTTTTCAGGAACGAAGCTGAAACAGTCCAAGACAAAACAAACGCATTGTACCGGTTTTTAAAATAGATTTAGTAAGTGGACCTATATTACATATCTCACAATGCTTCGTATTAACTTCACTATCATATATATATATATATATATATATATATATATATATATATATATATATATATATATATAAGAGCTTCTACAGGTCTAGAACGGTTTCATTCGTGAGAAATCATCCTAATGATTTCTCACGAATGAAACAGTTCTAGTCCTGTAGAAGCTCTTCTATATTAAAACTGTTATACTCTGCTATGTATTGAGTACCTTACTTACTGTGGTTACCTCCGATTCAACCCGGAAAAACGTACCTATATATATATATATATATATATATATATAACAGATGCATACATACTTCAAATAGAGTCTTCATTTATATTCATTATTTAGCTCTCCACTCGAACACCCACACAATATATGAAGTAGTAAATTATTTTCTAGCTATTACTTTCGTCAGTATACATTTATTTTTTGAGACAGAATAGTAAATATTTTACAGGCCATTCGGATTATTTTGAAAATTTTGGAGAGAACCATTGCCTAAGAAATGTTTCTATTGGGTCGACAATTCTCAAAATGTCGCACATGTAGAAAAGCAATTTCCTATTTCATTTTTATAAATGTAACACCCCACCCCCCAAAAAACCCCAAACAAACAAAAACAAGCAAACAAAATTTTCCATCAATAACAGAAATGGAATTTAAACAAAATCTGGAAATACAAAATATTCTATATTGAATATAAATAATATTTTTTTGAAAAAAAAAATGTCTAAATACTTCAGTATAACTGCAGTTTTATAAAGGCATTGATAAAAAGTAAACGAAAATTGCCGAGTATTTAGCTGAACATCTGGTTTATTTTATGAAATTTCTCAGGGAAATATTCCGCCATGTTAAGAAAAGCATGTGGAAAATATTACACTAGGTCGAAAAATTTTCGGTTGATCAATAACTGATTGAACATATATTTTTGAAGACATTTATTTTTTCATTTTAC
>CAXHJY010001471.1:10000-12500 GCA_964016885.1 Eledone cirrhosa | reverse complement strand
ATATATATATATATATATATATATATATATATATATATATATATATATATATAAATATATATATATATATATATATATATAAATATATATATATATATATATATATATATATATATATATATAAATATATATATATATATATATATAAATATATATATATATATATATATATATATATATAAATAAATATATATATATATATATATATATATATATATATATAAATATATATATATATAAATATATATATATATATATATATATATAAATATATATATATATAAATATATATATATATAAATATATATATATATATATATATATATATAAATATATATATATATATATATATATATAAATATATATATATATATATATATATATAAATATATATATATATATATATATATATATATATATGTATATAAATATATATATATATATAAATATATATATATATATATATAAATATATATATATATATATATATATATATATATAAATATAAATATATATATATATATATATATATATATATATATATATATATAAATATATATATATATATATATATATATATATATATAAATATATAAATATATATATATATATATATATATATATATATATATATATATATATAAAGAGAGAGAGATGAGATTCTACAGGACTAGAGCTGTTTCATTCTTGAGAAATCATCATGGTGGTCTGGTGGGAGATAACAGAGATGGTGGAGGTTCTGGTCTGGGGTTCAATCTTGGTCAGGAGATACTCTAAGGTGGTTCATACTGAACTTCTTCAGTTTATATATATATATATATATATATTTATATATACACATATATATATATATATACATATATATATATGATTCATATCTATATGTATCCTATCCCGAACTTATACACATTACACGTACACACGTTCACCTTATATACTCATATATACACATGTACACCACATGGACTGATACACGAATATGCAAAATATATATGTAAGAACAGAAATATATGTAGATGCATGAGCACATTTAAACATATATGTATATATATATATATATATATATATATATATATACATACTCAGAAAAGAATGTGTACACACGCAAGTAGGTATACATAGTTATATATAAGTTATATCATCTATACAAAAAATAATATACGCCCACACATGATCACAAGAGTTTAAACTAATGTATGCAATATGTATCAAGTGTACAAGAAATGGTTTAAGCTTGACAGTTATTTTGTATAATTCACACAAATACACACACACTTACTCAGTCTCTCTCTCTTCCCCCCTCTCTCTCTCTCTTTTTCTCTCTCTCACACACACACATTTATATATACATTTAAGCAGACGTACTTAAAAACATGTATTTCTGCGTATATACATATATATATGTAGGTGCATATATATGTATAAATATATGTATGCATATGCATGTCTATAGAAGACGATCGACTTTCGTCAAATCGGACCGAGGGAACAATGTTTCCGTTGGTCTTTCCAATTGCTAATACTATCTATCGGTCGCAACTCCAGGTAGAAGGAGCAACGTGAAATAAAGTGTCTTGCTCAAGGACATAACGCATCGCCTGGTCGAGGAATTGAACTCACAACCTTACGCTTGCGAATCCAATTCTCTAACCACTCAGCCACACGCCTTCACTAAATGCATGTCTATATATATATGTATACTCTGCAAAGAGTACTGCAATCGGTTGTCAGATAAGAGTTTGGTGCACTTTTAGGCTACGGCCAACCACACAAACCTCTAACATATCCTGAACAAACAATGCCTGTGCTTTGAAGTTTTTTTTAAGTGGAGAAATGCCTTGCACGCGACCAATCCCACTCTCTGAGCATCGAAAACACTAGCCGAAAAGGAGAACTGGTGAACATCATCGGATGCTTCTGAAGCCGCAGATTTTTTTCAGAGTTTCCATCTCCTAGAAAGGTGTGGTGATAACAACTAGGGGCCTTTCACATCCAGGTAAGAAAAAAGTACTATCTGGATGGCCATTGACTTTTCTGAGTTCTTCCGCCCTTTGCCTGGTCTTGTATTTCATCCCGTGACGTGTCCAAATATCACCCTCCTCTCCAAGCAAACTTGGCGGAGTTGCCGGTTTAGTCGCCGACGACTCGACCATGTGACAGGTTGTACTGGGTTACATATTATCAGTATATATATATATATATATATATATATATATATATTTATATATACATATATATAAATATATAAATATATATATACATACATATATACACACACACACGCGCATATATATATATATATATTGTAATATAATATAATTGTATAATATATATATATATATATATATATATATATATATATATATATGTCAATGATATTAATAAATGGAAACTATATTTATAAAACCCTATTTATTCTATTATATATATTTCAAGGGTACGAAAACTTTGGTACGCCCTCATCAGATAAAATACAAAGTTTGTTTTATAAATATTGACA
>CAXHJY010001471.1:0-2500 GCA_964016885.1 Eledone cirrhosa | reverse complement strand
TGTTACCCATATAAACTGTCTCCCTCTATTGGGGAAAATCGACTAATTTTTTAAATTGCATTTGTGATAATATTTTACACGTTTTTATTGTATGTAAACTTCCCCCTTTCTATTTGTCCCCTTCTTTTGTGCCCCTGTGGCTAATAAAGAAACATATCTATATCTATCTATATATATATATGTATATATATATATATATGTGTGTGTGTGTGTGGGGAGGGGGGGGGGGTGTTTGTTAGATAATTCCGAAGGAAAACGCAAAGGAAAAAACAGTGTCCTATGTATAGAACAGAGCTACAGGTAACACCTTTGTCTGACGACCGACACATACGTATTTTACTATCGTCTGTGATCCAGAAACCTTTGGTAATGGAGTAATTAAACTTTGTGTTGTTCAATTTCTCTCTCTCTCTCTCTCTCTCTCTCTCTCTCTCTCTCTCTCTCTTATATATATATATATATATATATATATAGTAATAATAATAAATTTGAAGACTAAAATCCAAAGAGGGCTCGATAAGGTTAGTTTCAGAAGATCCCGTTAAGGGTGAAAGCAGCGATTCTTTGCTTAAACTTTAATCTGTTATTTTAATAAATATATATATATGTATATGAAATATAATAATCAAAGAACTGTTCAAAACATTTTTATGCTTACAACTGTTTCCTCCAAACCGAGGTTTGGATTCTTCGGAGCAATTTATTAATGAATGAACACTTATATGACCTCCTTTTCACCCAAGAAACATACAGATACATATGCAAATATTGTGGGTCAACACTCATTACAGCATTTAGAGTGGCAGCACACACTTAGAGATTACATTCATATTAAAAGATACAATCATCTGATGTTTTTACATTGAGCTACTTAACTTACTGGTAATAAGGTAGTAATATATTACGGCCTACCACTATTTAGGGTTTGTATAAAAGTATATATAACTGCAAAAGGTTTTTGTATTTACATAACCATAAATAGTATAATTAATACTATATATGTATATATATATATATATACACACACACACACACACACACACACACACACACACACACATATATATATATATATATATAATATAAGATCAAAAGATGGTTAAAGGAGTTCAATATATTTTATTATGCGCATTTCAAAAACAAACATCATCAAACAATAATATTTGTGTTTTCATCAGATAAAACAGGAGAACATGATATGAAGGCTAAAAAAACACTTGTTGATAGTGCAGTTTTAAATCAACATATGAAAAGTGGTTTTAGATTGATGTGTGATATTGGGAAAAATATTTTATTTAGAGAGGGGGGGAGAGAAAAGGATGAAAAGGGAAGGAGATGAGAGGGAGAGATGGGTGATAGAGAGAAAGAGATAGTTTTTATAACAGAGAGGAGATATATTTTATATAGAGGGGTTGAAAACCGTTGGAAGATACTGTATAAATTAAAAATTTTGAAAATTAACGAAGGGAGGATATGTGCGAGGAAAAAATATATTATATTTAGGGAGGGGTGGGGGTGGAAAGGATGAAAAAAAGGGGAGGAGATGAGAGTGAAGGTGGAAAGGGAGAGATGGGTGATAGAGAGAAAGAGATAGTTTTTATAACTGAGAAAAAGATATAATGTTTTAATATAGAGAGGTTGGGAACCGTTGGAAGATAATGTATAAATTAAAGGAATTTGAAAATTAACGAAGGGAAATTATGTATGGAGATAGAGAGAAAAAAATAACGAAGGGAGATTATGTATGGAGATAGAGAGAAAAAAATAATTGTGGGTGAATATTCAAAAGGAGAAATGTAGGAATCTTAAAATTAGCAAATTCTCTTTGCTAATTTTAAGATTCCTACATTTCTCCTTTTGAATATTCACCCACAATTATTTTTTTCTCTCTATCTCCATACATAATCTCCCTTCGTTATTTTTTTCTCTCTATCTCCATACATAATTTCCCTTCGTTAATTTTCAAATTCCTTTAATTTATACATTATCTTCCAACGGTTCCCAACCTCTCTATATTAAAACATTATATCTTTTTCTCAGTTATAAAAACTATCTCTTTCTCTCTATCACCCATCTCTCCCTTTCCACCTTCACTCTCATCTCCTCCCCTTTTTTTCATCCTTTCCACCCCCACCCCTCCCTAAATATAATATATTTTTTCCTCGCACATATCCTCCCTTCGTTAATTTTCAAAATTTTTAATTTATACAGTATCTTCCAACGGTTTTCAACCCCTCTATATAAAATATATCTCCTCTCTGTTATAAAAACTATCTCTTTCTCTCTATCACCCATCTCTCCCTCTCATCTCCTTCCCTTTTCATCCTTTTCTCTCCCCCCCTCTCTAAATAAAATATTTTTCCCAATATCACACATCAATCTAAAACCACTTTTCATATGTTGATTTAAAACTGCACTATCAACAAGTGTTTTTTTAGCCTTCATATCATGTTCTCCTGTTTTATCTGATGAAAACACAAATATTATTGTTTGATGATGT
>CAXHJY010001470.1:57500-70000 GCA_964016885.1 Eledone cirrhosa | reverse complement strand
ACAGAGAGTGTGTGGGAGAGACAGAGAGTGTGTGGGAGAGAGAGAGAGAGTGTTGGAGAGAGAGAGAGAGTGTTGGAGAGAGAGAGAGTATTGGAGAGAGAGAGAAAGTGTTGGAGAGAGAGTGAGTGTTGGAGAGAGAGTGAGTGTTGGAGAGAGAGTGAGAATGTTGGAGAGAGAGTGAGAGTGTTGGAGAGAGAGTGAGAGTGTTGGAGTGAGAGTGTTGGAGTGAGAGAGTGAGTGTGTGTTGGAGAGAGTGAGAGAGTGAGTGTTGGAGAGAGTGTGGGAGAGTGTGTGTTGGAGAGAGTGTGTGTTGGGAGAGTGTCGGAGAGTGTGTGTTGGAGAGAGTGTGGAAGAGTGTGTGTTGGAGAGAGTGTGGGAGAGTGTGTGTTGGAGAGAGTGTGGGGGAGTGTGTGTTGGAGAGAGTGTGGGAGTGTGTGTGTTGGAGAGAGTGTGGGAGAGTGTGTGTTGGAGAGAGTGTGGGAGAGTGTGTGTTGGAGAGAGTGTGGGAGAGTGTGTGTTGGAGAGAGTGTGGGAGAGTGTGTGTTGGAGAGAGTGTGGGAGAGTGTGTGTTGGAGAGAGTGTGGGAGAGTGTGTGTTGGAGAGAGTGTGGGAGAGTGTGTGTTGGAGAGAGTGTGGGAGAGTGTGTGTTGGAGAGAGTGTGGGAGAGTGTGTGTTGGAGAGAGTGTGGGAGAGTGTGTGTTGGAGAGAGTGTGGGGGTAGTGTGTGTTGGAGAGAGTGTGGGAGTGTGTGTGTTGGAGAGAGTGTGGGAGTGTGTGTGTTGGAGAGAGTGTGGGAGAGTGTGTTGGAGAGAGTGTGTGTTGGAGAGAGTGTGGGAGAGTGTGTGTTGGAGAGAGTGTGGGAGAGTGTGTGTTGGAGAGAGTGTGGGAGAGTGTGTGTTGGAGAGAGTGTGGGAGAGTGTGTGTTGGAGAGAGTGTGGGAGAGTGTGTGTTGGAGAGAGTGTGGGGGTAGTGTGTGTTGGAGAGAGTGTGGGAGTGTGTGTGTTGGAGAGAGTGTGGGAGTGTGTGTGTTGGAGAGAGTGTGGGAGTGTGTGTGTTGGAGAGAGTGTGGGAGAGTGTGTGTTGGAGAGAGTGTGGGGGAGTGTGTGTTGGAGAGAGTGTGGGAGTGTGTGTGTTGGAGAGAGTGTGGGAGAGTGTGTGTTGGAGAGAGTGTGGGAGAGTGTGTGTTGGTGAGAGTGTGGGAGAGTGTGTGTTGGAGAGAGTGTGGGAGAGTGTGTGTTGGAGAGAGTGTGGGAGAGTGTGTGTTGGAGAGAGTGTGGGAGTGTGTGTGTTGGAGAGAGTGTGGGAGAGTGTGTGTTGGAGAGAGTGTGGGAGAGTGTGTGTTGGAGAGAGTGTGGGAGAGTGTGTGTTGGGAGAGTGTGGGGGTGTGTGTGTTGGGGGAGTGTGTGTGTTGGAGAGAGTGTGGGAGTGTGTGTGTTGGAGAGAGTGTGGGAGAGTGTGTGTTGGAGAGAGTGTGGGAGAGTGTGTGTTGGAGAGAGTGTGGGGGGGTGTGTGTTGGAGAGAGTGTGGGAGGTGTGTGTTGGAGAGAGTGTGGGAGAGTGTGTGTTGGAGAGAGTGTGGGAGAGTGTGTGTTGGAGAGAGTGTGGGGTGTGTGTGTTGGAGAGAGTGTGGGAGTGTGTGTGTTGGAGAGAGTGTGGGGGAGTGTGTGTTGGAGGAGTGTGGGAGAGTGTGTGTTGGAGAGAGTGTGGGAGAGTGTGTGTTGGAGAGAGTGTGGGAGTGTGTGTGTTGGAGAGAGTGTGGGAGAGTGTGTTGGAGAGAGTGTGTGTTGGAGAGAGTGTGGGGGAGTGTGTGTTGGAGAGAGTGTGGGAGAGTGTGTGTTGGAGAGAGTGTGGGAGAGTGTGTGTTGGAGAGAGTGTGGGAGAGTGTGTGTTATTTGGGAGCGTGTTTTTGTGTATAGGAATGTTGAATATATATACACGTGTGTGTGTGTGTGTGTGTGTGTGTGTGTTTTGGTTGTGTGTGCACACGTGTGTATGTTGATGTGTGTAGGCGTATTTCTTATACACGTGGGTGTGTATATAGGTATGTATTGGGAAGCGTGTGTGATAGAGAGTGTATGATAGAGCGTGTGTATGAGAGTGTATGTGTGTGTGATTTGGAAGCGTATATTTGTGTATAGTAATGCTGAATTTATACACATACGTCTGTGTGTGTGTATATATACACACACATTATGTATATATATGTTTATATATATATGTGCATATATTAATACACACATTATATATATATATATATATATATATAAGTGGTTACACAACAGTTAGTTCACCACACCGAAAACAATTGTTTCACCTTAGCGGATCCTCAGCTCATATATATATATATATATATATATATATATATATAGTAATGGTGAATTTATACACATACGTCTGTGTGTGTGTATATATACACACACACATTAGGTATATATATGTTTATATATATATGATGGAAGGCAATTACACTCTTTTTTCCTGGACTTTTCCGATGGAATTACTTCATTTACACACACACGTGTGTGTGTGTGTGTGTGTGTGTGTGTGTGTGTGTGTGTGTGTGTGTGTGTGTGTGTGTGTGTGTGTGTGTGTGTGTGTGTTGATTTAAAACTTCACTGATCACATGTGTTTTTTAAGCTTCATATCATGTCTCCCTATTTTATCTGATGTGAACGCAGATATCATCCCATGGTGATATTTGTTTTTGAAATGCGCATAAGAAAATACTTGGAACTCTTTTAACCATCTTTTGATCTTATATATATATATATATATTAGCATAGTACCCATCAAAAGTAACGGTGTGTGTAGTAAAATATTTAATGTATTAACTTGATTTCAACGTTTTACGTAAAAGTGTTTAAATCCTCCAGCTTCATCTTGTTATGGCTATGTTATGGCTATGTTATGGCTATGTTATGGCTATGTTAGGGCTATGTTAGGGCTATGTTAGGGCTATGTTAGGGCTATGTTAGGGCTATGTTAGGGCTATGTTAAGGCTATGTTAAGGCTATGTTAGGGCTATGTTAGGGCTATGTTAGGGCTATGTTAGGGCTATGTTAGGGCTATGTTAGGGCTATGTTAGGGCTATGTTAGGGCTATGTTACGGCTATGTTACGGCTATGTTAGGGCTATGTTAGGGCTATGTTAGGGCTATGTTAGGGCTATGTTAGGGCTATGTTATGGCTATGTTATGGCTATGTTAGGGCTATGTTACGGCTATGTTAGGGCTATGTTAGGGCTATGTTACGGCTATGTTACGGCTATGTTACGGCTATGTTACGGCTATGTTACGGCTATGTTACGGCTATGTTACGGCTATGTTACGGATATGTTACGGCTATGTTACGGATATGTTACGGATATGTTACGGCTATGTTAGGGCTATGTTAGGGCTATGTTACGGCTATGTTACGGCTATGTTAGGGCTATGTTAGGGCTATGTTACGGCTATGTTAGGGCTATGTTAGGGCTATGTTAGGGCTATGTTACGGCTATGTTACGGCTATGTTACGGCTATGTTAGGGCTATGTTACGGCTATGTTACGGCTATGTTAGGGCTATGTTAGGGCTATGTTACGGCTATGTTACGGCTATGTTACGGCTATGTTACGGCTATCGCCGTCTTTCATTCCAGTTATTTTAACCATTTCCTTCCAAACAGACATTCAGGTAGATAGATATGTAGGTAGAAGATAGAGAGGTAGATAAATAGAGAGGTAGATAGAGAGGTAGATAGATAGAGAGGTAGATAGATAGAGAGGTAGATAGATATGTAGGTAGAAGATAGATAGAGAGATAGAGAGGTAGATAGGTAGATAGATAGAGAGATAGAGAGGTAGATAGGTAGATAGATAGAGAGATAGAGAGGTAGATAGGTAGATAGATAGAAAGATATATGGATCGATAGAAAGGTAGATAGAGAGTTAGATAGATAGAGAGGTAGGTAGATAGAGAGTTAGATATATGATAGATAGATGGATGGATAGATCGGTATATAAATAGAGAGGTAGATAGATAGAGAGTTAGATAGATAGATAGAGAGGTAGATAGATAGAGAGTTAGATAGATAGATGGATGGATAGATGGGTATATAAATAGAGAGGTAGATAGGTAGAGAGTTAGATAGATAGATAGAGAGGTAGATAGATAGAGAGTTAGATATATGGTAGATAGATAGAGAGTTAGATATATGGTAGATAGATATATGGATGGCTAGATCGGTATATAAATAGAGAGGGAGATAGATAGAGAGAGTTTTAATATAGATGAGATTCTACAGGACTAGAACTGTTTCATTCTTGAGAAATCATCATGAATCTGACTGTCCAAATAATTTATTTGGACAGTCAGATTCCTGATGATTTCTCAAGAATGAAACAGTTCTAGTCCTGTAGAATCTCATCTATATTAAAACTGTTATACTCTGCTATGTATTGAGTACCTTACGTACTGTGGGTTACCCCCGATCATTGCTTTATATCTGGAGATCTCTCTGCACTTGTCGTCACCTGGTACCATGGGCCCAGCACTGTGTGTCAGTAATTGTCACAAGTGTAGTGTTTGTACCAGAGTTTTCAAGTCGCTGGCTGGACTAAAAAGTCACACTCGTTCAGCGCATCGGTAGGAGTTCTCCTACATGGATATAAAGTAGTGGCCGTACTCGAAAACGAGTTGGCAGCCACCATATATATACACACATATTGTCTATTTTTAGTATGTTATCATCTTGCATCCATTTTACCAACAGTGCATTTCTCAAATCTATTGCAGACAGGTATCGCATCTTAATGTACGAAATTGCGCACGCGCACGCACGCACATATATATACACACACAAACACACACATCTATACACACACATATGTACACACACCAACATATATATAAATACACACATATATGTGTATGTATACACACACACACATATATGTGTATGTATACACACACACACATATACACACACACATACATAGATATACACACAGCCATGTATACGTGTGTGTGAGTGTGTGGTGCATTTATTGATGTCGACTACACCAACTGAAGCTGCAGGACAGTTGCATTCGTGCAATAGCAGCAGTACTGTACATATACCTGTTGTAGTGGTGGTGGTGGTAGTGTTAGTGGTGGTGGTTGTGGTTGTGGTTGTGGTGGTGGTGGTGGTGGTGGTAGTGTTGGTGGTAATGGTAGTGGTGGTGGTGGTAGTGATAGTGGTGGTGGTGGTAGTGATAGTGGTGGTGGTGGTGGTGGTGGTAGTGATGGTGGTGGTAGTGATAGTGGTGGTGGTGGTGGTGGTGGTGGTAGTAGTGGTAGTGTTGGTGGTAGTGGTGATGGTGGTGGTGTTGGTGGTGGTGGTAGTGTTGGTGGTGGTAGTGATAGTGGTGGTGGTGGTGGTGGTGGTGGTAGTGTTGGTGGTAGTGGTGATGGTAGTGGTAGTGGTGGTGGTGTTGGTGGTGGTGGTGGTGGTAGTGTTGGTGGTGGTAGTGGTGGTGGTAGTGGTAGTGGTGGTAGTGATAGTGGTGGTGGTGGTGGTGGTGGCAGTGTTGGTGGTAGTGGTGATGGTAGTGGTAGTGGTGGTGGTAGTGGTGGTGGTGGTAGTGGTGGTAGTGGTGGTAGTGGCGGTGGTAGTAGTGGTTGTGGTGGTTGTGGTTGTGGTGGTGGTCGTGGTAGTTGTTATGGTGGTTGTAGTGGTGGTGGTGGTGGTGGTTGTGGTGGTTGTGGTGCTAGTGGTGTTGGTGGTAGTAGTGCTGATAGTAGTAGTAGTAGTAGTGGTGGTAGTTCCATATTGGTGCAACTGCAACAAAGTGCAGCAGCTACAACCCTATACAATGACAGCAACACATTCTATCATAATCATCGTCATATATAACATGTTCATACCCCCTCTCCCCACTCCAGCGGCCATGCTGGGGCATCACCTTCCATCATCCCAATATCCATGTTCATACCCTCTCTCTTCACTCCAGCGGCCATGCTGGGGCATCACCTTCCATCATCCCAATATACATGTTCATACCCTCTCTCTTCACTCCAGCGGCCATGCTGGGGCATCACCTTCCAACATCCCAATATACATGTTCATACCCTCCTCTCTCTTCACTCCAGCGGACATGCTGGGGCATCACCTTCCATCATCCCAATATCCATGTTCATACCCTCCTCTCTCTTCACTCCAGCGGCCATGCTGGGGCATCACCTTCCATCATCCCAATATCCATGTTCATACCCTCCTCTCTCTTCACTCCAGCGGCCATGCTGGGGCATCACCTTCCAACATCCCAATATCCATGTTCATACCCTCCGACACTACCGATTCTGCCGCCACCATTATCCACAAGTGATAAGATGGACATTATATATTACAGTGTGATCGTGTCTGTGGGGAGAGGGGCTGAACATGGATGTTGGGAGAGGGGCTGAACATGGATGTTGGGATGTTGGCGTGGCCGCTGTCGATTAACTGAAGTGCGGGGAGAGGGGATGAACATGGATATTGGGATGTTGTGCCGCTTAACGGCACAGAGTTATGGCTATTTACCTTCCAAGTTCAAATCCCGCCGAGGTTAGCTTTACCTGTCATCCTTACAGGGTCGCTACAATAGAATACCAGTAATTCACTGGGGTCGATTTAATCGACTTTCCCCCTCCCGAAAATTGCTGGCCTTGTGCCTATATAAGAAACCATTATTTAGTAGTAGTAGTAGCTGTAGTAGTAGCTGCAGTAGTAGTAGTAGTAGTAGTAGTAGTAGTAGTTGCTGTAGTAGTAGTAGTAGTAGTAGTAGTAGTAGTAGTAGTAGTAGTAGTTGCTGTAGTAGTAGTAGTAGTTGCAGTAGTAGTAGTAGTAGTTGCAGTAGTAGTAGTAGTAGTTGCAGTAGTAGTAGTAGTTGCAGTAGTAGTAGTAGTTGCAGTAGTAGTAGTAGTTGCTGTAGTAGTAGTAGTTGCTGTAGTAGTAGTAGTTGCTGTAGTAGTAGTAGTTGCTGTAGTAGTAGTAGTTGCAGTAGTAGTAGTAGTTGCAGTAGTAGTAGTAGTTGCTGTAGTAGTAGTAGTTGCTGTAGTAGTAGTAGTTGCTGTAGTAGTAGTAGTTGCTGTAGTAGTAGTAGTTGCTGTAGTTGTAGTAGTTGCTGTAGTAGTAGTAGTTGCAGTAGTAGTAGTAGTAGTAGTTGCAGTAGTAGTAGTAGTAGTAGTTGCAGTAGTAGTAGTAGTTGCAGTAGTAGTAGTAGTTGCTGTAGTAGTAGTAGTTGCTGTAGTAGTAGTAGTTGCTGTAGTAGTAGTAGTTGCTGTAGTAGTAGTAGTTGCTGTAGTAGTAGTAGTTGCTGTAGTTGTAGTAGTAGTAGTAGTAGTAGTAGCAGCTGTAGTAGTAGTAGAAGCTGTAATTGTAGTAGTAGTGGTGGTGGTGGTGGTGGTAGTGGTTGCTTCACTGTATAAACCGCACATATAAACATACATACATATATATACACATACATACATATATATACACATACATATATACACATACATATATATATATACACATACATATATATATATACACATACATATATATATATATACACATACATATATATATATATACACATACATATATATATATACACATACATACATATATATACACATACATACATATATATACACATACATACATACATATATATACACATACATACATATATATACACATACATATATATATATACACATACATATATATATATACACATACATACATATATATACACATACGATATTAACAAATGGAAACTATATTTGTAAAACCATATCTATTTTATTATACATATTTCAAGGACACCATGTTAAATTATGGTGTGCTTTCATCAGACAAAATACAATATATACCAGTTTTATAAATACCAGTTTTATATATATATACACACATATATATATATATATATATATATATATATATGAGAACAGTATACCCCCTACCCCCGCCACACACCTGCACTAAAAATACACACACACACACACACAAATACTCACACTTAAACAAACACACACACAGCGAAACACCCACAACACACAAATATTGACAACCACCCACAGAGAAACACACACTTATACACACACAGATATCCGAACACACACACACATACACACATTAAGACCACACACACACACATTAATACAACACACACAAATACACACACTAATACAAACACCCAAACACACATACACACAGATATCCGCGCACATACACACACACCACCAATACACACACACACTAATACCACACACACAAACATCCACAGAGAAATACCAACACACACTAATACATACATACACAGAATACCACACACATTAATACCACACACACACATTAATACCACACACACACATTAATACCACACACAAACATCCACAGAGAAATACCAACACACACACTAATACATACACACACACATTAATACCACACACATTAATACCACACACACACATTAATACCACACACACACACAGACATCCACACACGTGTGTCAGTGTGTGTGTGTGTGCGTGGGTGTGGATAAAGGTGAAGATTAAAGGAAGGGATTATCCTAATCTTCGGCTGTAGACAATCTCTTTCTTAATCCGTACAACAATAGACATACACACACACACCTACATACACACACACCTACATAGACACACACACCTACATACACACACACCTACATACACACACATACATACATACACACACACATATATATATATGTACATCAATTTAAGGACGACCACACACAGACAGACATATATATACATACACATATACATACATACACACACACACACACCCACACACACGCACCCACACAGAGAGATATATATACACATACACACTCACTCACATACACACACACATACATAGATACAGACAGACAGAGGAAAGAAAAAGGAGGAAAGGGGATATTCGGCTGTTTATCAACAAACCGAAGAGACTCCCAAATTCCCTGATGCCCTCAAAAAGGTAGTTGGGGGATGCCCTGGTTGATATAGGGAACAATGTGTGCCTCAACCCTTTAGCATTTATGGATTGGCAGTATCGGTAGAGGGTCGGACGCCATGCTTTGACGCATAGAGTTACGGCCCTTGTCATTCTGAGTTCAAATCCCGTCGAGGTTAACTTTGCCTTTCATCCTTACGGGGTCGATAAAATAAAGTATCAATAATGTACTGGGGTAATTGTTGTCCTTGTGCCAAAAGTAGAAACAATTATTCTATATACACTATTGTATTTTTGTGGTAAAGGCTTTACCTTACATAATTATTTCACATAATATTGAATCTACGGAGATTTTTCTGTTATTCATTTTGAGAACATTACCTTAACATCAGTATGAGTGGCCAGTTATGTCCAGTTTGAACAGAAAGAGGCGAGAGAATTCTGGCCGGATACAACAGGTTTAAATGCTAAAGGGTTAAGTGATTGAGAATACAAGACTCCCCCACCTGGATAGGACGCCAGTCCATCGCAAGGTTTAACCTCCCCAGCTATTGCTGCTGGTACACATTTTCTGCGGAGTATACTGGAGCAATTTGAAATAAAGTGTTTTGCTCAAGAATACACTACTCCACACGGAACCGTACCACAATATTATCATAGCAACCCATCCGATAATCAGGTAGAATTGGTCCACCACATGTCCTGTCTATCACAATATATGGGGTGGGGGTTTGGTGGGGTGATGGGGGTGGCGGTTATATCATAAATGATGATGGGCCCTCTGTCAGTTTCAAGGATGCATGTTCAATGTTTCGATCAACTGAACTTCCAGCTCGTGAATCAAGATGTAAAATGTTTGAGTCTTCCACAAACACGTGTACCTTTAACAAACTCTCAAAGAAGAATCAGCAATGTGAGACAATATATTTGACAAAGGTATTATAAGGTATTATAAAGTGGTTGAGTATTCCACAGACTCTTCTGTATTCTTAACCTTAACTCCCAAAAAGAATCAGCTTGAGAGAATATGTGACAAAGGTGGAACATTGAAATACAGACAATTCACCTGACTTGCTGCCACACAGTTCCATTTTCCTATTTTTACACACGGGACTTTGTTGAGGACACGGGACTTTGTTAAAGACACGGGGCTTTGCTAAGAAAACGGGACTTTACTAAGGACACGGGACTTTGCTAAGGACACGGTTGCCGAAGATATCGCACAGTGGGATCGAATCGAACTCAGAACTTCATGATTGCGAAACGAAGTCCTTAATGACTTAGCTGTTAGCTCCATATCGATCTCTACAAGAACACGAAAACATCGGCTGGAGATATTATGATGGGCGTCAAACCTTAAGTACCATATTTGATAACATATAGGACCCCGGGCATATATATAATGACCATCGGACATTTCAGCAGGGAACAGTAAAGAGAAAAGAAAAAACATCCCCAAAACATAAGCTTACAAGATAGCTCAACGTCACTTATTTTTGTGCCTTGCTTTTTTTTTTTGGAGAGGGTGGGGTATACTATCTTACCTTTGTACAAGAAAACGGACTTGTGGTGAGCTCCAAGTTGAACCTCGGTAGCATACAAACACCTATTTATACCTAGTTATTCGGTTCTTGCTGTTGCATGGAGACATGAGGCCCCACCTCTTTAGAGGGGTAAAGAAAGATTAATCGAGTACACACACACACACACTGTCTCGGCCCAATTAGTCTCTCTTTCTCTCTCAGCGATGCCCTTTTGACATGGAGAGGCAAATGTGTCAGCGTACATCTCTCTCTCTCTCTCTCTCTCTCTCTCTCTCTCTCTCTCTCTCTCTATATATATATATATATATATACACACACACACACAAGTGGAAGCTTAGTAAAATCGAAGCTTTGGCTGTGGGCAAGCAAAGTCGACCTACAATAAGAATGAGTTAGCAAAGCACTCAATAAGGGTAGGTCCTTAGAGTAATAACATACGTTTAAATAGCTTGACAAATTGAACATTGCGGTTGGCAAAACCCAACCATACAATACCAAAGTAACGAAAGAACTAACAGGTTAAAAGATACACCTGGACAAATCAAACGATATACGTCTAAAGTATTTATATATATATATATATACATGTATGTATGTACGTACGTATGTATGTATATAAAGTGTGTATATATGTGCGTGTGTAAATATGTGTGTGTAAATATGTGTATGTGTGTATGTGTGTATGTATGTATGTATGGGTACATCCACTGAAAATATTCGATTCCTATGTGTGTACACGAGAGAGTGTGTGTGTGTATGTGTGTGTGTGTGTAGGAAACAAACCAACTACAATTTTTACGTAATGTAACTGAACGTGGAAAAAGCCCGCCACTCTATTATTACTGTCTAAACATGGCAACCACCTCGTTTGCTGCTGGCAATATAACGTCATCGTCAGCGTAGATCTAGCGGTTGTTTTTTTATTTCTATCTTTTTTTGTTAGCCTGTCTTTATCGGCTGCTGAGCGTAATGGCAAAATGGCTACTTGTGATATTAGGTAACTGAATGCTGTAAGTAAGCGTTCTGAAAAATATTTCAAGAATGAATAATGGTCTGTCGTTGCATAATACATTCCTGAATTTATTTATTATTATTATTATTATCTTTTTATTTTGTTCAAAGTTATTTCTTCCTCACCTTACATAGGAAATATCAACGATATAACAAATTTGACTGTTTTGTAGTTGGAGCTGTTGTTGTTGTTGTCATTGTTGGTGTGTGTGTGTGTGTATATATATATATATATGTGTGTGTGTGTACACATATTACATTCAATATCTTTAATATCTATTTGTCTATATATATTTGTCTATATATAAACACACACACATTATATATATATATATAAACACACACATTTTGATATATCTCATATGAAATGATACAGCCAATTCTCCACACAATACAATTAGTTAGCACCCCGAACGTTTAATTAGGAATATACTCAGATATTTCCTAATGTTTGTTGAGTGAGTTGGAATTTGGCCGGAGTATCGCTATTAGCTTTCTCCGATTATGTATTTATATACATATATAAGTATATATAAATACACATATATATGTGTGTATGTATATATATGTGTGTATGTATATATATATATATAAGTATATATAAATACAGATATATATATAAGTATATATATATATAAGTATATATAAATACAGATATATATATATATATAAGTATATATAAATACATATATATATATATTTATAAGTATGTATATATATATATATATATATATATATATTTATAAGTATGTATATATATATATTTATAACTATGTATATATATATATATTTATAAGTATGTATATATATATTTATAACTATGTATATATTTATAAGTATGTATATATATATTTATAACTATGTATATATATATATATTTATAAGTATGTATATATATATATATTTATATGTATATATATATATAAATTTATATGTATATATATATATATAAATTTATATGTATATATATATATATATATATATATATATATATATA
>CAXHJY010001470.1:45000-52500 GCA_964016885.1 Eledone cirrhosa | reverse complement strand
TTTTTTATTTTTAAGAGTCAGCGACTTATTTTATCGATCTTGTTTTGACGAACCACTAGCATATAAGACAGACACAGGCATAAACACACTCACAAAAACACAGATTTTTTATTACACACACACATATATATATATATAGTATATATATATATCTATATATACACACACACACATAGCTGTCGAAACGGCAGGTGCTCAGCCGTCGGGGTCGTCAATCTTTTTATATTACCCACTCTACTACCCCAAACATTGAGTACTCTGGTGGGTTATGGTCTAGTCGAACTGGTTTTTACCACACCCTATCTTATATATATATATATATATATACGTATATGTGTGTATATATATATATATATATATGAAAATACTGAGGATGCCAACGGCTGAGTTCAGGCCGTTTAGACACCTAGGTCCGAACTATATATATATATATATATATATATATATATATATATATATATATATATATCAGGATTAAACCAGTATTAAACTAGTTAGACCACAATTCAACAGAGTACTCGATACTTGAGATAGTAAAGTCTCTCTCTCTCTCTATATATATATTATAGAAATGACTTCTACAGGACTAGAACTGTTTCATTCGGAGGAAATCATCAGGAAAGCCCCGATTTCCTCCGAATGAAACAGTTCTAGTCCTGTAGAAGTCATTTCTATATTATATATTTATACCCTGCTATGTATTGAGAACTTTACTTACTGTGGTTACCCCCGATTGAACCCGGGATAAACAGATATATATAGAACACTTTCATAACCACTATTGTCATCACACCTTTATAGCCACCACCTTCCTCATCCTCACCACATCCATAAACACAGCCTCCACCACCATAACCACCATCCTCCCCACTACCATCTCCATAGCCCCCTCCCCACCCTAACACAACACCATCCCCCACCCTACTCCACCAGTTGTCTTTTAATTGTCTGTCTGGGAATTTGTCTGGGAATCTGTCTCGTTTCCCCTGTCTGCCTGTCTGTCTGTCTGTTTTGGAATTTGCCTCTGTCTGTCTGTCTGTCCGTCCGTCCGTCCGTCCGTCCTTCTCCCCGTTTCTTACAGTCTGTCTCTTTCTCTCTCTCACAGTCTCTCTCTTACTCTCCCCACTTTCTCTCTATATCTCTGTCTCACACTGTTTCTCTCTCTCTCCCTCTCTCTCTCTCTCAATTTATCTGCCTGTCCGTCTGTCTGTGTCTCTTTCTCAGAATGTCTGTCTGTTAGGAGCGTCTGGATTTTATTGATCCAGTTCCCCCCCTCTCCTGATTTACCATAATTTCACTCCTGCCATCCCCCTCTGTCCCACTACATAATCCTCCCCTTCCTCCTACATCTATATACAGTTTCTTTCCTGCTCCCTCTTTCTCCCTTTCACACACACAGACGCTCACACATACGCACACACACTGATACCTCACACACACACACACACACAGAGATGCTCACACACATACTGATGCTCTCTCTCACACACACACACACACACAGAAACATACATATTGACACGTTCACATACAGAGAAACACACACTTTCCTCTCCCTATTCATTAAATGTTTTTCCTATTTTCTCCACTTTCTCACTTCTCTCCCTATATATATATATATATATATATATATATATATATATATATAATATACTCATGCATACATATACACATAATATATATATACTGGAAGGTGGTTATGTAATAAACAACATAATTATTTCATTTACCAGTGGTTTCTTGAAAGCAGATATTGTATCTGTTTTCAGTCGTCAGAATGAATTAAAAAACATGGTGTTTTTATTAAATTTGGATTTGAGTATATATATATATATATATATATACGTTATTCCGGGTTGAATCGGAGGTAACCACAGTAAGTAAGGTACTCAATACATAGCAGAGTATAACAGTTTTAATATAGATGAGATTCTACAGGACTAGAACTGTTTCATTCATTAGAAATCATCAGGAATCTCATATATATATATACTCATGCATACATATACACATAACCACCTTCCAGTATAGGAAGCCTTGCGCTTAACTATATCTTCTTCATGCAGAAAGCACTCTTGGGAAATATTTTCCAATATCATTATGTCAATTTGTCTGATTCATCCGGCACTTGGTTTAACACCGTGACATGACCCCGTGGGGTTTGACATGACCCCGTGGGGTTTAACATGGCCCCGTGAGGTTTTTAGCAGAGTCTATTGTTGCAACATTCGGATCACATCTCCGAAATAAGATACAGCACGTCGGGGTCCTGACTCTTTCCCTATATAGATCGATATGCACACACACAACTATATAAACAGTTTCACATTGATATCCAGTGGGTACTAAACACCCCAGAGAAGGCCGGTAGCTACCCGGTTAGGGTTTGCGACTTACGTCGTGAGTTTGGAACTGCAATTTCAGGTGGAGTGTTGCACCCTCGGGCAAGCCACACATGCTTTACAGCATAGAGCTATAGCCCCTTATGTTCTGAGTTCAAATCCTGTCGAGGTTAACTTTGCCTTTCATCCTTACGGGGTCGATAAAATAAAGTACCAGTAATGCACTGGGTAATTGCTGGCCTTGTGCCAAAAGTAGAAACAATTATTTCACGTTGCTCCAGTCCTCATAGCAGGCAAAAATGACTTGTACCCGTGATTCAAAGGATCAGTTTTGTCATACACTATGTCACACTGAATCTCCCTGAGAACTACGCTAAGGGTACACGTGTCTGTAGAATGTTCAGTCACCTGCACGTTAATTTCAAGGCCGGCCGGCCAGACACTCTCTCTCAGTCTGTCTGTATCACTCACCGTCCGTCTGTCTGTATCACTCACCGTCCGTCTGTCTGTATCACTCACCGTCCGTCTGTCTGTATCACTCACCGTCCGTCTGTCTGTATCACTCACCGTCCGTCTGTCTGGAACACTCGCCGTTGGAACTGTCAGAGATTCAATAACGCCATCAATTTTAAGTATCAGACAGAATATCGCTTCAGATGTCATATAACTGCCAACTATAAGAGCGGCCACTTCATGTCATGTCGGTCAAGGAATAACTGTATTTCAATATCTCTAACCCACCTATCTGAGGGTATATCCTTCTCCATACCACCTCACCGTCCAAACACTGCAATGGATGACGAAACTACAGGTTCTATCTAACAAAAAAGGTTTTGGGGGCTGAGAGAGAGAGAGAGAGTTAACATCAAACAAGTCTATATAGAAAAAAACCCCGTTAATGAGTTTAAGATGTTGGAAGTGAAGGTCAGTTATGGAAACACAAAACGTTTACACACGCACACACACACATCCGAGTTCGGATCTAGCTGTGGAAACAGCCGGAGCTCAGCCGTCGGGGTCCTGACTCTTTTCCTATATAGATAGATATGTTTCTTTATTAGCCACAAGGGCACAAAAGAAGGGCACAATACAAAGAGGGAAGTTTACATACAATAAAAACGTGTAAAATACTATCACAAATGCAATTTAAAAATTAGCACACACATCTACATTCACATACGACGCTCACATATGCAAACTTATACACGTATACGAAGTGATTAGTATATAATAAGTCAGGTATTTCAATATATATATATAAATACTTGTCGAGTGCTTTATATCAGTTATAAAAATATTTACTTGTTGTATCCCAACAATTTTAAATAGAACTTTTGCATATATATTTATATATATATATATATATATATATATATATATATATATATATATATAAATGAAACAAACAAAACACAGGAGGCAAAATTAGTTACATTAGGTTTACGCTGTATGTAGTATATATAGACGAATGAGGAGAGAGAGGGGGCTACTGAGAAAGAAATAGTGCAACAGAAAGGATAGATACCTAGACAGACAGGGAGATAGAGAGAGAGGGATAGAGAGATAGAGATAGATAGAGAAGTAGATAGATAGAGAGATAGATAGAGAGGTAGATAGAGAGGTAGGTAGAGAGGTAGGTAGATAGAGAGGTAGATAGATAGAGAGGTAGATAGTAGAGAGATAGATAGAGAGGTAGATAGAGAGGTAGATAGATAGAGAGGTAGATATGTTTCTTTATTTAGATAGATAGATAGGGAGATAGAGAGGTAGATAGAGAGGTATATAGATAGGGAGATAGAGATAGGGAGATAGAGAGGGAGATAGAGATAGGGAGATAGAGAGGGAGATAGAGATAGGGAGATAGAGAGGGAGATAGATAGGGAGATAGAGGTGGTGTAGGTGTGGTAGCGACAATGTCGTTTGTTGAAAGAAGCAGCTGTAGAAGAGAGCTGGAAGCTATTTCAACAAAATTACATAGCAAGAATAGTTGCGACAAGTGCAATAGTCTGCACATGACAGTGCAACCAATGCAAGTGCATGCAACAACGACAACAGGAAGAGCAGCCTTGTCTGTGTGTTGTATGTACCCTCTTGTCTGACAATACTAACTCCCACCTCCTCCTCTCTCTTATCAACCTTCTGCAACATGTCTACCATGGCTTGCAGATATATTGCCCCTGGATTCATCCTAATACAAGTTGCCATTTCTACATTTACTCCTTGTAGAACTGTTCTCTTATGCAACCACATTTGTCTCCCTTCATATACAGTCGCAACTATCTACACATTCACTCATACAGCTGCCTATGTCTATACTGCTATACACCTGTCTACATTTATACATTCATATATACACTCAACTCACACCTGCCCCCCCTCTCTCTCTCTCTCATATATATATATATATATATATATATATATATATATACACACACATTCAGTTCTCTACATTTATTCATACAACTGTGTCTATACTGCCATACAGCTGTCTACATTTATACATCCATATATATACTCACTCACACCTGTCCCTCTCTCACATACATACATACATATATATATGTCGTTATAGTTATAGGAATAACCAAAGAGTGCTTAGAAATACATTGCTTTATTAGCTAACAGTGTTTCATCCATACACCATGGCAGGAATCTTCAGAGCCTATAAACATGAGTATATCAGTGGCTGCATGCTCCATCGAGCTGTGTCACCAGAACAAGGTTAAGGGGCCAGCAGGGGGGTCCCGAGGCCAGCGCTATATGGAAAAAGACAGAATACATGATGCACATAATGTCATAAGATGTCTTTAAAATTTAAAAATTAAAAATTACACTAAAAATATATCACTTCGATGGTGCAATAGATGATAAAGAGGTTGGGAGAGGGTAGCAAGGGATGATCAGAAACAATCAGAAAATATAAGAAAATATAAGAAAATATAAGAAAATATAAGAAAATACGGGGGTAAGAAAAGAGATAAATACAAAAATACAAAACAATAAGGGAACAAAAAGCCCCCCCCCCCAAAAAAAAAATATATATATATAAGACAAAGCACAGTATAGATGCATCAAAGCACAAGCAGTGCAAAAAAAGGGTGTACAGGCAGATCAAGAGAGTTTGCAAGCATGAGTCTGTGAAAAGAATAGTTGGTTAGCAGTAATGCAGCCCTACATGTATGATAGTCCATATGAGGGATGGTGTACTCCAATTATATCGCCTTGTAACAGGTCGATTCTCCTTATCATATCTGCACCCTACGAACGGCTCTGTAGTATACTAGTTATCCTACATTGAGCTAAAACCACACTGTCATACCAAGGGCAATATATCTACATGTCTGGGCATATTGATATATTTGTCAACGAAATATATATGTCTACATTTACACATCCACTCACACCTGCCCCTGTCTCTCTCTCGAATATATATATATATATATATATATATATATATACATAGACGCACATTTAGTTCTCTACATTTATTCATCTAGCTGTCTCTATACAGCCACACAGATACTAGCGGCCAGTCGGTCTTTGCCCTCGTCTGTACTGTACTCAAATATATTTATAAGGCAAATACTGGTAACTATCATAATACCCATTCCCTTAAAATAAAAAATGTTTAAAAGTATTTAAATATTGCATAATATTATTTGAAAAATTTATTTAGAATATCTAAATACAGAAAGTAATAAAGAAAATAGAAAAATATATTCTACGAAAATTATAAAACATTTACAGAACTTCAGTATATACAAAGTTCTTTGGAGTATATATGAAAGGTTTGTGAGGGCCTCCTACTCTGGAACAGCCTAGGTACAATTAACTACGTGAGAAACAGACGTTTTCCTGATGGAGGCTGACAACCTGCAGTGTTTGACCTTGGGACTTATTAATGGTCATTGCGTAACTGACTCTCACTGGGAATTGCAATCATTTGAAACGAAAGGGAGACATCTGTTGGTACTAGCGGTATTCTAGGTATAAATACGATGTCTCCCTTACCACAGCCAGTGAGGATTTTGGCTTCGAGAATGTAGGCCCTTAGTTCAGTCACAACCACACACGACCCATTGAACAACCATGACTGAGCCAGGTTTCTGAAAAGCACGATGGTTGTACCCTTCTTAAATTCTAGGTTGTATGGAAGCATATCGGATGGTTCCAGACTGTTGAGAAAACCACTGTTCTCTGTATTAATTCTCTATCTACCCGTTCACTATTTCCTATATTAATAGTCTATCTACCCGTTCACTATTTCCTATATTAATAGTCTATCTACCCGTTCACTATTTCCTATATTAATAGTCTATCTACCCGTTCACTATTCCCTATATTAATTCTCTATCTACCCGTTCACTATTTCCTATATTAATAGTCTATCTACCCGTTCACTATTTCCTATATTAATAGTCTATCTACCCGTTCACCATTCTCTCTATTAGCCAGCTATATGTCCGCTCTGTTTTAATTAACTATCTACCCGGCCATTGTCTGCATTACCTATCTACCCGGCCATTGTCTGTATTACCTATCTACCCGGCCATTGTCTGTATTACCTATCTACCCGGACATTGATTATATTACCTATCTACCCGGCCATTGTCTATATTAGCTATCTACCCGATCAATGTTTTCTGCACTAATCGGCTATTTCTCCAATCAGAGTATTAATCACCTATTTACCCGACGTCCACATGATATCTACCAGTCTATTGCTATTCGACTGTTATCCAGCATGTCACATGGCTGTCAATGGGGTGGTTGGTGGTAGTGGTGCGGTGGTGGGTCGATTGTCTTTCATGTTATCTACCCGATCGAGTGTATTAGTAGTCAAGCTACTCACCCGGCACTACCTGTATGTGTGCTGCTTGTACTTGCTTTCGTTTTTATTGTTGTTGTTGTGGTCATGTGTTTGCATTTCCACCCGATTCCGATCTTTTCTATTGATCAGCTATTTGCCCGCTGCCGTTTAAAAGCCATACATATTACTCAAAATGTTATTCACCCGTCTCCAGGGATATCCATTCGTGCAACTATTCCCATTATTTTCTTAATTAGTCCTGTACCCGTCAAACAGATCAGCTCCTCTCGTTTGCTATCCACCCGTCGACTTGTTTCATTGGTAGCTATTTCGTATGACCATCTTTGC
>CAXHJY010001470.1:32500-40000 GCA_964016885.1 Eledone cirrhosa | reverse complement strand
AAACAATTATTATTATTATTACATCTGTCTCCATGGCGATGGATTGGCAGTATCGGGAGAGGGTCGGACGCCATGCTTTCCAGCATAGTTACGTCCCTTTACGGTTTGAGTTCAAATCCCGTCGAGGTTAACTTTGCCTTTCATCCTTACCGGGTCGATAAAATAAAGTACCAGTAATGCACTGGGTAATTGCTGGCCTTGTGGCAAATGTAGAACCAATTATTATACCTGTCTCCAATATGGTGTTATGTAGTTCTTGGGTGGCGGAACCAGAGGAAACAATTTACGATGGTTTTGAAGGCCTTATACTTTCAAAACCTATAAAAACAATCGTATGAAAAAGGAATTTCGTCCTATAAAAAAAAAAATCTACCTTTAATATTAAAATATATATATTATTACACCTGCATTTTCCCACATACAGGCAATGAACGCAATGAATGAAACAACGAAAACAACAACAACAACATTACAGTTTAAGATACGAACTGAAGTTATCAGGTTAATGCTCAGAAGTTAAAAATTAATGATGAAGTTTCGACCTTCTTCCAAAAATAGAACAAACAAAGAGAAGAGAACCGAAAGATGGAGAAAAACAAAACAAAAAACAAAGGTTCTTCATTGCCCTTAGAACGAAAATCTGCTACCACCATTTTGTTTTTTTAATCTTTTGAAAAACTCCAATGTCTTAGCCAATACAACGAGTGGTGCCAGGGATGGGGAAATACCAAATAAAAATACAATAAAAAACATGAAACAGACAAGCAAACATAGAGAGAATCAATATACGTTAAAAAAAGGAGAGAGAGCGAGAGAGAGCGAGAGTGTGTGTGGTGTGGTGTGGTGTGGTGTGGTGTGTGTGCGCGTGTGTGTGCGCGTGTGCGCCTTTGTGTGTGTGTAAGAGCGGTAATTCAATGATATATGTCTTAGCTTTTTTTTAATATATTTTAATTATTTGTTTTGTTTCCTGCTTTATACAGAGATAAAAAAAAACTATCATGGTTTTAATTGAAGAATTTCTCAGGACGTAAATTGCAATTAAGAGAAAGAATAAATAAATAAATAAATAAATAAACATCTTTAGAAAAACAAAGACTAAAATATATAAGTATAAAAGAAAAAAAGATAATAAAGATAATCTTTACCTTTTTCTTCATCCTGTTTCATCTTTCTTTTCTTTTCTGTGATTTATCAGACCAGCAGCTCATATATTAGAATTAACCAAAAGGAAAGCCTGTGTAATGAAAGTTATAAATATAGGAATGAAAACTAGAGTAAAATAAGGCAAAATAACATTTTAACAGTTTTTTTACCATTTATTTTATATTTCGGAATTAAAATCCCTTTTGCAAAAGAAAAAAAATGTGAAGTGTAATGATGTCGGTAAAATAACTAAATATAAGTATATTATCTTTTATTACTCTACTGGTCTCAGTAATTAGACTTCATCAATTCTGGGGTATCTCATTGAAGGGATTTAGTCGATCACATCGAACCCAGAACCCAGCTTTCTTTACAAGTTTGGTACATATTTTATCAATCTGCGTTTGGTCATAAACAATAGAGGTAAGCACACAATTATAAGAGTGTATGTGTGTTGTGTGTGTGTGTAAAAAAGATAAACAGAATTAACAACACAATCGGTACAGTATATGGAAAGAATATATTAGGTTAACGCTTGAAATGGCAGGAAGAGGATCTTAACGTTTCGGACGCTATACCTTCATCAGAAGAAAGAATGAGAAATAAGATAGATTGAAGGGACGGGTGGGTTGGAATTGGAAAATATTATATATATATATATATATATATATATATATATATATATATATATATATATAATATTTTCCAATTCCAACCCATATATATATATATATGATAAAGTTATATCTGTATAAATACACCATGTGTAGCCCCGAGATTCCACCAACGTGGAAATATATACACATACCTGATTTGTAGGCATGTAAACATGCAAGAATATACGAATTTCCCTGGATATAAAAAAAATGAGAAGCATCTTTAATCGATGCTTTAATCTTATTACCCACTCGACTACCCAAAGTATCGAGTACTCTGGTGCGTTATGATCCACCTGGTTTTTTTTTACCACACTTTCTTCGTTATATATATATATTATATATATCTATATATATTATATATATATATATATACATTAAAAAACCCACAAAAGCAAGATTGAGGGGCTCATTCTACTGACATAGCTTTAAAAATAAGGCTGTCTGCATAATTGCAAACGAATTGGCAGTATCGGTAGAGGGTCGGACCAGCATAGTTACGTCCCTTTACAGTCTGAGTTCATATCCCGCCGAGGTTAACTTTGCCTTTCACCCTTACGGGGTCGATAAAATAAAGTACCAGTAATGTACTGGGATAATTGCTGGCCTTGTGCCAAAAGTAGAAATAATTATTAATATTCGAAAAACTCAGATTACATTTATTATATATATATATACAGTATATATATATATATATATATATATATAATAAGTGTAATATATACAGTATATATATATATATATATATATATATATATATATACAGACGACGGGATTCTGTAAGGTTTCTGTCGACAAAATTTCCCTCATAGGGCGTTGGTTTGTGTGAAGCTATATTAGGAGAAGACACAAAATTCCACACAATTGATCTGAACTCGAATCCGTCATGTGCTTGCGAAGCGAACTTCCTAACCATTCAGCTATGGTTGTAGGCATCTATAGACATTTATTTAGACACATACATACAAATGGTTTTTCTAAGGCAATGGGGATAAAACTGCAGTTAAATATTGTACTCAATATATTAGGAGAGAAGATACATATTTATTTTATATAGAAAGGAGTTCTACAGAACTAGAACTGTTTCATTCGTTTGGAATGATCAGGAATGTCGGACATTCCTAATGATTCCAATCGAATGAAACAGTTCTAGTCCTGTAGAAATCATTTCTTTATATTTATATACACACATATTACATATATATATATACACACACATATACACACACATATATATATACACACATACACACACACATCCACACATATATACATACACCCACACATATATACACAGACACACACACTAGGTGAAACCATCGAAACCTTCATGTGAAACATCATATATTTAAAAATCTGTCTTTCTTAGTTTAGCTGAACGTTTCATGAAACACAAAACAAAATTAATTTATCCACATCTCTCAACAAAAAGGAAAAAACAAATAAGACAAAATAAAATCTAAATAAATTATAAATAAATGTTAGTTGTTCTTTTAAATCCTTTAAACTGTATTTGATGAAACGGTTGGGTAAATTCTTGCCAGAAAGTGTTCCTTCACGGTCTAAAGAGTAGCGGATAAGACGTAAGGAGCAACCCTCTATGCTTAAATTGAGACGTAAAAAAATATGAAAGGAGAAACGCCATTTTTTTTCCTCTTCCAAACTCTACTTCAGATTCTGGAAGAAGAATTTACGCATGCGTAGATACAAGAACGGCTGTAATAATTTTAAATGTCTTATATATTACTAAAAAAGTTTATATTTTGTGAGGAAGGAGAGTGAGGGAAGGGGGACAAAATCTTCTCTCCTCTCCCCGCTTCACATATTTCCTCCATTACAACCCTCCACCTAGCCGCAGACATTTTCGTCATCCCAAGTCCCTCCCTCCCATCCAACTCACCCTACTATCTTCATCAGCCTTTTATTCGCTCTCCCCGTGTATCTGTCTTCTGCCCACGTCTGTGTGTGTGTGTGTGTGTGTGTGTGTGCGCCTATGTATGTATGTATGTATGTATGTATGTATGTATGTAGGTATGTGTGTGTGTGTGTATGTATGTGTGTATATATGTATGTATACAAACACACACTTATACACACACACACACACACACATATATATATATACATGTATATACACAATGTATACATTATGTCTGAGATTGTTATTGTCTATACGAGTATATTAAAATAATTAATGTTCTGATGTAAAGAAATTTGCTGAGCAAAACGAAATGTGTGTATGTATATATATGTATGAATATGTATGTATGAATATGTATGTATGAATATGTATGTATGTATATGTATGTATGTATATGTATGTATGTATGTGTATGTATATGTATCTATGGATATGAATGAATGAATGTCATATATATATATTTGTATGTATATATATTTATTTGTATGTATGTATCTATTGAATTATGTATATTTGCACGTATGTATGTTCGGATACACACATATATATATATATATATATATATATATATATGTATATATATGGATATCGTTAAAAGAATGTATGCATGGATATATGTTTTATGCATGATATACATTACACATACAAGCACTAGGCCTACATACACACACTCCACAACACAGTTATATAATACAGTTATATACACATAAGCATTAAGCTTATATATACTCACAATGAGGCATTCACACGTTTACACACACATTACCACACATGCATACACAACCATGAACAACTCATGAAAACTGTGTGTGTGCATAAATGTTAAGATGGGAGATAATATACATATTGTTAAAACAATAGCAGTAGATCTATCTATCTATCTTATCGATTACACACACACACACACACAATCTGTTCTCTCCTCATCCGAACTTTCCTGAGGAAGGACCTCTGTCCGAAACGTTGAAACCTCCTCTACTTCCTCCAAACGTAGTTGGTCGTGATCTTGATGATGTGCATTCTTTCTGAGAGGTGTCCTCACGTGATTCTCTTTTAGATTTAATCGTGTTGTTGGTCATGTGTTTTAGATCTCTAAGTTAACGCCCACTAGCATTGCTTCATCGCGAGCTCCACATCATACTAACAAGAAGTCTGTTCTCATTTCAACTTGCCGGCATATACAGAAGTTCTGACTGACAAATTTTAAAGAAGACCATCACTAATAACTGTCGCAAAGAACGGATGTCATCGCCAACACTATCAGCCACATCACCAGTCACATCTTTAGTGGGATTAACAGAGCGAACAGTAGAAAATATTCAAGATTTACAAACAGTATTAATAAGATTAATAGTGTGTGATAAAGAGCTCACGTAGCATAGCTTTCTACTGTAAAGTTAAAGATTAAATGACATTTATTTGTAGTAAAAGATAATTGTTTCTACTTTTGGCACAAGGCCAGCAATTACCCCAGTACATTACTGGTACTTTATTTTATCGACCCCGTAAGGATGAAAGGCAAAGTGAACCTCGACTGGATTTGTTGTAAAAGATAATAGTGACATACAGAACAGCAGTTAAAGCTATTACTGTTGAAGATAAACCGTTGTTAATATAGTTAATATTATTATGAACTATATTATGTTAATAATAATACTGTTTGTGGTCATTTATCGTCTTTACTCTCTCTCTCTCTCACGCACACGTTATATCCATCCATCCACATCCTCATCCGTCCGCTTTTCCCTGCTTGCAAGGGTATATATATATAAATATATATATATATATATATATATATGTCTGTGAGTCAGTGTGTATTCCTGCGTTCTTAAGATACACGTAGGGTGTGTGTGTGTGTGTGTGTGTGTGTGTGTGTGTGTGTGTGTGTGTGTGTGTGTGTGTGTGTGTGTGTGTGTGTGTGTGTGTGTGTATAGAGAGAGATCTATCTATCTATCTATATATATTTATATGTATGTATATATATATATGTATATATATATTAATAGTAATAATAATAAAATTGAAGACTAAAATCCAAAGAGGGCTCGATAAGGAAAATATATATCAAATATATAAGAACCGTAGAGCAAATATTTATTAAAATAACAGATTAAAGTTTAAGCAAAGAATCGCTGCTTTCACCCTTAACGGGATCTTCTGAAACTAACAAAGTCAATCTGTAAACGCAGAACTGGATATTTGTATATATACATTTATATATATATTTGTGTGTGTATATATACATACATACATACATACATACATATATATATATAATTCCAGGTCTTATTTACAGAGGGAGTCATCCTAAATGAAGGGACAGCCAGCAAGTACATCACTCATTCTTCTGTAAACCATTCAGTGTCAACTCTTTAATACGAAAGATAAACAATATAAAACGTTAACATTTACAGGGAAAAAATATGTTATTTGTTTTAGCAATGTCACTTCTCTCTCCGTATCTTCTACACCTCTATCACACTCTCTACTCCTCTTAGTCTCTCTTTCTCTCTCTCACATTCTCTCTATCAATTTGCTTCTTTCTCCCCTTCTCTTCCTATCTCTCTATCAATTTGTCCGTCTCTCTCCCTCTCACTTTCTCTCTATCAATTAATCTGCCTTTTTCTCGTCTTCTCTCTTCCCATCTCTCTCTATCAATCTGCCTCTTTCTCTCCCCATATGTCTCACTCTCTCTCTCACAATCTCTCTATCCGTCAAACACCCTCACTCTCCCTCTATCTGTCAGACGACACAAACTCACCTTTCTCTTTCAGTCTGTCAATCCGTTTCACTTATACCCTCTCTTTCTTTCCCCTAAACACACACACACTCTCTCTCTCTCTCACCACAACTCATGTTCTCCGAGGCGAGGAGGTAGAGGTAGGAGGTAAAGGTAGGAGGTATATATAGGAGGTAGAGGTAGGAGGTATATATATAGGAGGTAGAGGTAGGAGGTTTATATATGAGGTAGAGGTAGGAGGTAGAGGTAGGAGGTGATGGAGATCTCAACATTTCCTTACGTCACTAGGATTTCTCGAATAATCTTATAATTTTTGTGAGTGTTTTATTTTTATAAAATGGACGTCAACTTGTTGAAATAACGATGACAGTGAATATTTTATCAGTTTCAAATGACATCTTTATGGATATATAGCAAACGGAACACAGCGTTCTATGATGGATCTATTTCACTCCTAGAACCCCCCCCCCCCCCACACACACATATCCCCTTCAACCACCACCCCACATCATCCCAACCCCCTATTTATCATCATTACTATTATTACTACTATAATATATTATTTTACATCCCTTTACAGTCTGAGTTCAAATCCCGCCGAGGTTAACTTTGCTTTTCATCCTTACGGGGTCGATAAAATAAAGTACCAGTAATACACTGAGTAATTGCTAGCCTTGTGCCAAAAGTAGAAACAATTGAAGCATAGAGTTCGTCCCTTTATGATCTGAGTTCAAATCCCGCCGAGTTAACTTTTCCTTTCATCCTTACGGGGTCGATAAAATAAAGTACCAGTAATGCACTGGGTAATTGCTAGCCTTGTGCTAAAAGTAGAAACAATTATTTGTTATTGAATTTGAAATATGTGAATATCTAGAGTTTTGGTGGTGATAATAATAATAATTGTATCTATTTTTGGCACAAGGCCAGCAATTATCCTGAAGTACCAGTAATACACTGGGATAATTGCTGGCCTTGTGCCAAAAGTAGAAACAATTATTATTATTATCACCACCAAAACTCTAGATATTCATATATTTCAA
>CAXHJY010001470.1:20000-22500 GCA_964016885.1 Eledone cirrhosa | reverse complement strand
GGATGGTCGGATGGCTAGATGTCTACATGGAGGGAGGGATGGACGGGTGGCTAGCTGGACGACGGATGGCTAGACCGAAGATTAGATGGTAGATGGAAGGATTGCTAGACGGTAGAAGGATGGCTAGATGGTAGAAGGATGGCTAGATTGTAGAAGGATGGTTAGATGGACATAACATTCTATATAGTCTATTTCATGCCAGTACGTTTCGAGTGAGTGCCACTGGTAAAAGATTAACAAATCTTGAACCAGCGCTGTCCGACATTCTCATAAGATACTGACATAGTTATAGAGATAAATACAAATTTTTTTTCGTTTCGTTTTTTTACAGTAAAATATTTTTCCTCAACAGCTGGGATATCATATGTTTATTGTATATCAACGTATGATATATGTTTATATACATTTTCATATACACCTCTCTATTATGATTAAACGATGTCTTAGTACGACTGTCTATTATATATTTAGAACAGTGGGAGTCACAGGACAAAGGTTGACTGTCCGTCTTACCGTTACTTTCGTTGTCCCCTTATATATATATATGTATGAACATGTATATATATATATATATATATATATATATATAGTAATAAATTTGAAGACTAAAATCCAAAGAGGGTTCGATAAGGATAAATATATATCAAATATATAAGAACCGTAGAGCAAATATTTCAGAAGATCCCATTAAGGGTGAAAGCAGCGATTATTTGCTTAAACTTTAATCTGTTATTTTAATAAATATATATAGTGAAATAAGATAACAAGTACGATTGGTTACTCCGGCATTACGTTTATTGGTTGGTGTCGCGCGTTTCGCCACTGATCAGCTCAAGGTTCGATCTGTATCAGTCTAGCCTGACTCTGTAATCCGCTCAACATCTCGATACTGAAGTGAACCTAAACATCGAGTGCTGAATCTTTTCATATATATATATAAGTTTATCCCGGGTTCAATCTGGGGTAACCACAGTAAGTAAGGTACTCAATACAAAGGAGAGTATAAATATTTAATATAGAAAAACTTCTACAGGACTAGAACTGTTTCATTCGAGAGAAATCATCAGGAAGCTCTCTCTCTATATATATATTAAATATATATAAGTCCTGTAGAAGCTCTTCTATATTAAAACTTATATATATATATATATATATATATATATATATATATATATATATATATATATATATATCTATCTATATATATCTGTGTGTATATGTGTGCGCGTGCCTATGTATGTATATATATATATGTATGGGTGTGTATGTGTGTGCGTGCCTATGTATATATATATATATATAAATATCAATTCCCATGGACTAATTATATAACCAATATTTATCAATAATTCAACATTTTTAAAAACACAAACAAACAAAAAAAAATGTCCAATTTACTTAAGTGTAAAAAAAAACTAGTAATATAAAATAACTAATTAATAATAAAACTAATTAATTTTTATGGAATTTAGATCAAGGCTAAAAAATCTATTTTTACATTGAAATAATTTGTCTCCGTCTTCCATAATATTTTACGTATGAAATGTAATTAAAAAAAAAAAAAATTAATAAAAAAAATCAGCTAATGTCCCTGAAGTCCTTAAGCTTTCTACATTCCTTGCAGACTTACCAATAATTAGTGTGTAAGGATATGGTAAAGTTTAGGTTTAGAACTGGTGCCGTTTGGAATGTTCTAGAGAATTCTTATCGACTTAGTGTAAACAAACAGAATTTGGAAATGTGTTATGTAACTATGTGTGCATATATGTACACACAAGTACACACACACAGAGTTAATATATGTGTGTGTGTGTGTGCGTGCGCGTGCGTGCGTGCGTGCGCGTGCGTGCGTGTGTGTAATAAGTACACACATCTTTTAGAATATAAATTTGGTTGATATAATCTCATAGTTTTCTGTATATATAAATATATATGTACACACACACTATATATATATATATATATACAAATATATACACACACATACACTATATATATATATATATATGTATATATATATACACACACATACACTATATATATATATATATATATATATATATATATATATATATATATAGGGATTGTATCGTCACACCTGAATAAACTTAATGAAAAATTAACACCTCGAGCGAATTATTATTATTATTATATATAACATATATAAAATAAAGTACCAGTAATACACTGGAAATTGCTGGCCTTGTGCCAAAAGTAGAAACAATTATTATATATAACATAACGAGTTCAGTGGCTGGTATAATAGGCCACCACCACTACCACTACTACTACCACCACCACCACCACCTCCAGTAAAAGACACCACCACCACCAGTAACAGAAGACACCATCACCACCACCACCACCACCACCAGTAACAGAAGACACCGCCACCACCACCACCAGTAACAGAAAACACCGCCACCACCAGTAACAGAAGACACCATCACCACCACCACCACCACCAGTAACAGAAGACACCGCCACCACCACCACCACT
>CAXHJY010001470.1:0-10000 GCA_964016885.1 Eledone cirrhosa | reverse complement strand
CATATATATGTGAAGGTATGTATATTTCCTCTTAAAGTTTGTAATATTTTTACATAGATCTATATGATATACATACCAACACACATATATATATCCTAGAAACGATCGTAAAATGATGAATTTTTTAATATAAGGAACTTGTTCTTTGTTTTTATTCATTGTTTTTATTAATTTATCTTAACTCTGTTTTCCTATGATTTTCATCGAAAATTTTTGAATGCATCTTCTCTTTTCATGATACTTGGATTACATTGAGTTCTTCATACGGATTGGACACTACCGTATATTTTGGTAGATTTATCTACATATATTTCCGTAGGACGGGTAAAGGAAAGGAGAGTGCTCTATGTAGAGTACAGAGCTATTTAGATATGTAATAAACAACATAAGACAATTGGTAAATGGAATAATTGTCTTAAGTTGTTTATTACACACACACACACACATTATATATATATATATATATATATATATAATCAGGAAAGCGAGCATCCGGCGGAATTCGAACCCGTTTCACCAGATAATGGGTTATTTATTGACAACTAACCCCGATTAACTTCCTAACTGGTTTATTTGAAACGATTAAATATTCATTTTTCTACAATCTCCAATTAATCTTTATCAAATACATATTTAATAATTGTTTCTACTATTTGGCACAAGGCCAGCAATTACTCAGTGCATTACTGGTACTTTATTTTATCGACTCTGTAAGAATGAAAGGCAAAGTTAACCTCGGCGGGATTTGAACTCAGATCATAAAGGGCCGTAACTCTATGCTGCAAAGCATGGCGACCGACCCTCTACCGATACTGCCAATCCACCGCTTAATAATATTTACAAGTATGTGTTAAAATACACATACACACATTAATATACATACATTCATGCATATACACAGATACATACACACATGGCATACATATACATACAAGCACGCACACACAAATTCATAGACATACACACACACACACACACATACATACATACAAGCACACACGCGTGCAAACACATTACCAATACTATCGCCACCACCACCGGCACCGCCGCCACCGCCACCATCACCGCCACCAGCACTATCGCCACCACTACCACCAATACTACCGCCACCATCACCGGCACCGCCACCACTACCACCAATACTATCGCCACCACTACCGCCACCACCACCACCACTACTATTGCCACCACCATCAACAAGAGTATCACCACCACCACCAACAACAACGACACCACAACTACCACCACTATCACTATCACCACCACCACTACCAACAACACCACCAACGACAACGACACCACCGACACCACCACCACCAACGACAACGACACCACCACCGAGACCACCACCAACGACACCACCACCGAGACCACCACCACCGACACCACCACCAACGACAACGACAACGACACCACCACCGACACCACCACCATCGACACCACCACCACCGACACCACCGACAACAACGACAACACCACCACCACCACCAACGACGACACCACAACCACCACCACTATCACTATCACCACCACCAACACACCACCAACGACAACGACACCACCACCGACACCACCACCAACGACACCACCACCATCGACACCACCACCACCGACACCAACGACACCACCACCACCGACACCACCACCACCGACACCAACGACACCACCACCAACGAAACCACCACCACCACCAACGACAACGACACCACCATCGACACCACCACCACCGACAACGACGACACCACCATCGACACCACCACCACCGACAACGACGACACCACCACCACCAGACAGACAGATATATTTGATGGTGTTGTCGCCAGAGAGGAAGAATAGGAGGCGTTTTCAAGTGTTTCTGTCGTTTCCGGATCCGGCAGTAGCAGTAGCAGCAGCAGCACTATCACCAGCGACAGATACAACTACTACTGCTACCACTACTACTACTGCTGCCGCTACTACTGCTGCTACTACTGCTACCGCTGCTACTACTACTACTGCTGCTACTACAGCTACTACTACTGCTGCTACTACTGCTACTACCGCTGCTGCTGCTGCTGCTACTATTACTACTATTGCTGCTACTACTACCACCACTATCACCAACGACAGTAACAGACACAAGAACACTACTACTACTACCACTACTACTACTACCGCTACTACTACCACCACAACTACTACCGCAACTACCACCACCACTAACAATAACAACAACAACAACAATACATACAAGTGGTGACACCATTGACATTAATGAAACTGAAAACTAAAATAGCAGAAGCATTGAAAATTATAGCCAATCAGGTGATGTCTTTCCGGTCACGTGACACCATTTCCTCTGTTGAATTACTGTATCCGTTCAATGTTGTCCTATCAACTATCTTCACCTTCTCTTCCGTCTTTGCTATGATTCTTCACATTTCCCCCACCCCTCACCTGCATGTGTGGAGAGAGAGAGAGAGATTATAAAGAGTCAGGACCCCGACGGCTGAGCTTTTGCCGTTTCAACAGCCAGTCTCAGAACTGATTGCCAAAGGCCTTGGCGATTAACTGGCTGTATCATCAGCAGGAGTAGTTTGTCCAAATAAGGGCGTGTGTGCGTGTGCGTGAGCATGCAAACAAAAGACAATTTTTCGCCATGTCTTCGACGAACGAACGTCCTGTCATCTGAACCAAACAAGTTAAACTTTGATTCATCGCTCAAGTGGACTTTGATCCACTGGTTTTCTGTCCATAGAACGGGTTTAGCGTCGATGGATAATTGAACTTCCTTGTTCTTATTAATGAACGGCTTGACTTCTAGTGTACGAGCTTGCAGGTTTTGTTAGTTTCAGGCGGCTTGATGCAGTCTTCCAGGAGATACTGATGCTCGTAGAGTCGTTTACTTCTCGGGAAAATCGCTGCTACGGTCTTGATTTACAATGAGCGTGATGGTTTGGTCATCTCACTCTTTGAGGTTTTTCTTGTCTAACCGTCGATGATGTTGCAGATATGCAACGAAAGAACTTTGATAGACTATATATATATATATATATATATATATATATATATCTGTATTTTTAACCGTTGGTTTGTCAGTGATAAACATTGATTGCCAAATAAATTAACTATGGAGATATAAAGGATAGAAAAGCGAAAACCAACCCAACAGTGAATGTGTTCTGTATATATTTAATATAGAAAGGCTTCTACAGGACTAGAACTGTTTCATTCGGGAGAAAGCGTGTGTGTATGTATGTATTGTATGGTGTGTGAGTATGGTATATATACACACAATAGAAAGAGTGTGGTTGGGTGGGGTTGGAGAAACAATCCACATAATGAAGAAGGAAAGAAATAGGTAGGGAGGAGGGGGAAAAGAGTGAAAGCAACAGGGAGAGAAAGAAAGAGGGGGTGAGAGAAAGAGTGGAAAGGCGAGGAAGAGAGAGAGGTCGAGAGAAAGAGGGAGAAAGAGAGAGAGAAAGAGAGAGAGAAAGAGAGAGAGAGAGAAAGAGGGAGAAAGAGAGAGAGAGAGGGAGAAAGAAAGAGAGAGAGAGAGAAAGAGGGAGAAAGAAAGAGAGAGAGAGAAAGAGGGAGAAAGAAAGAGAGAGAGAGAGAGAGGGGGGGAGATAGCGTGAGAGAGAGAGAACGTGAGAGAGAGAGAGAGAGCGTGAGAGAGAGAGAGCGTGAGAGAGAGAGCGTGAGAGAGAGAACGTGAGAGAGAGAACGTGAGAGAGAGAGAGCGAGTAAGGAGAAGATAAATAACTAGGTCAGCAGCGTATAATGAGGTCAGCGTCTGACCTATTTTCCTATTTATATCGACCTAGTTTCTCACTTTCTCATTGGTTGACTGATTTCCAATTTGACCCAGTAAATGGCGACACGTGCTAACCTACTTAGTGCATTGCTCTTCGTGTGTGTGTGTGTGTGTGTGTGTGTGTGTGTGTGTGTGTGTGTGTGTGTGTGTGTGTGTGTGTGTGTGTGTGTGTGTGTGTGTGTGTGTGTGTGTGTGTGTGTGTGTGTGTGTGTGTGTGTGTGTGTGTGTGTGTGTGTGTGTGTGTGTGTGTGTGTGTGTGTGTGTGTGTGTGTGTGTGTGTGTGTGTGTGTGTGTGTGTGTGTGTGTGTGTATGAATTTTGTGTCTTTCTGAGTGAAATACACGTACTAATATATGTGTGTATGAAAGGCATTGTGTGCGTATATAAATTTAATATATATATATATATATATGTATAGTTACATATACACGTTTATATTACAAATACTTCATACACATTCATACACACATATACATGCATACATATACATATATATTATAAACACACACACTGTGTATATATGTATATATTACATACATATATTACATACATACACACACATATAAACACACTGCATTTATATTACATACTACACACTCACACACTAATTCACACACAAATTCACACACACACACACTAATTCACACACACACACACTAATTCACACACACACACCCACACACACGATATGTATCGTCATAAAATATCAATTTTTTTAGAGGGTGGGCGATAATCGATTTAATTGAACCGCATGACTGGTGTGTGGTCCATGTGTGTGTGTGTGTGTGTGTGTGTGTGTGTGTGTGTGTGTGTGTCTGTGTGTGTGTCTGTGTGTGTGTCTGTATGTGTCTGTATGTGTCTGTGTATGTGTCTGTATGTGTCTGTGTATGTGTCTGTATGTGTCTGTATCTGTGTGTGCGTGTGGCTGTGTTGAATGTGTGTGTATGTGTGCGTGTGTGTGAGTGGTCTCTATGGTATATATGTGTATTATAATATGTGGACTTGTGTGTGTGTGATGAATATGTGTGTATGCTGTGTGTACTGTTTAGTGAGTGTGTGTACTTCCGTTGTATGTGTAATGCATGGTCTGTGTGTAAGTGTGTATTGTATGGTGTATGTGTGTGTGTATGGTATCTATGTATATACTGTGAGTGTGCGCAATGTGTGTTTCATGCATATGGTATGTGGTATGCATATGGTATGTGGTGTGCATGTGGTATGTGTATATGTAGTGTGTGTATATGTAGTGTGTATATGTAGTGTGTGTATATGTAGTGTATATATGTAGTGTGTATATGTATATGTAGTGTGTGTATATTGAGGGCGAGCTTGGGTCATGCAGTTCTGGTGACTGACACAGGCGGAGAATTCAGTCAAGGACGCTGGATATTTGTCATAAAACATCACACCTACCAACCTACCAACCAACCAACCAACCAACCAACCAACCAGCCAGCCAACCAACCAACCAACCAATCAGCCAGCCAACCAACCAACCAACCAATCAGCCAACCAACCAACCAACCAACCAACCAACCAGCCAGCCAGCCAACCAACCAACCAACCAATCAGCCAACCAACCAACCAACCAACAAACCAACCAGCCAGCCAACCAATCAGCTATCACACCACCGACCAGCCAGCTATCACACCACCAAACAACCCGCCAGCCAGCCAACTATCACACCATCTACTAGCCAGCCAACCAACCAGCCAGCTCGCTGTCACACCCACCTACCAGCCAGCTGTCACACCAGCCTGCCAGCTGTCACACCAGCCTGCCAGCCAGCTGTCACACCACCTACCAGCCTGCCAGCCAGCTGTCACACCACCTACCAGCCTGCCAGCCAGCTGTCACACCACCTACCAGCCTGCCAGCCAGCTGTCACACCACCAGCCAGCTGTCACACCACCAACAAGCCAGCCAGCCATCCTACTAGCCAACCTATCAGATTGTACAATCTGCTAGAAATATCAGCCAAATCTCTCTGAAATCACACCCAACTCTATTAGATAAATATTAGGATACAATTGATAATGGATGGGAAGGTCATGGCTAGAACGCCTATGAATATAGGTGTGCCCTAGTCAGAGCTGAGTGAAAAACCACATCGTACAGACCTGTTTTTTTTCTTCTTGGTAATATAATCCAAGATATAATGTGTTTGGATAAGTGAGGGAGTGGGGGGAGGGGGCTGATAACGGTTAGAATGTCTTTGATCATAGGTCTGCTTGATCAAGCGTGACCTAGGGTTAAACAATAGCAACTAAAACGACAACTTCATTAATAACAATAACCAACAACGCCTACAACAACAACAACAACAACTGCACCAACAACAACAACTGCACCAACAACAACAACAGCATCAACAACAACAACCGCCACCACAACACCACCTACAACGAAAACAGCAGTAACATCGTAAGCAACAACCACCACCACAGCAACAACTACAACAACAACAACAACCACAAACAACTACATTAACAACAACCACCACAACCACTACAACAACAACAACAACAACTACTACTACAAAAACAACAATCACAACAACAACAGTAGTTGTGAAAAAAGAAACAAAAGATTTAAAAGTGAGATAAAACGGCGCTGGTTATTTCCCGTAAAATAGCCATTTGGTGTGTTTGTGGTTAATTATGTGGTTTGGAAGTCCTTCAGATAGAACGCACCACTTTTACCTCTTATCAAAGATACCTTTTAGTTGGGGTCAGGGGTTTTTATTAGCTCCTTTTTGCTGTGAGGGATTTCAGTACAGAAACGCTGAATAATGTTTCTACTTTTGGCACAAGGCCAGCAATTATCCCAGTGCATTACTGGTACTTTATTTTATCGACCCCCTAAAGATGAAAGGCAAAGTTAACCTCGGCAGGATTTGAACGCAGAATGTAAAGGGCCATAACTATGCTGCAAAGCATCGTGTCTGACGCTCTATCGATATATATATAATAAAATAATATTAATAAATGGAAAATATTTTTATAAAACCATATTTATTTTATTATATATATTTCAAGGGTACCAATATTTTAGTACATTTTCGTCTAAAAATATTGGTACCCTTGAAATATGTATAATAAAATAAATTTGGTTTTATAAAGATATCTTCCATTTATTAATATTATTGATATTAATTATACTCCGGAAAAATATCGTTGAGTGCTTCTATTCTGTTATAAATTAACTTTGTTGACTAATCAACAAAAAAAAAATAACTCATTATATATATATATATATATATATATATAGAAGAGCTTCTACAGGACTAGAACTGTTTCATTCATGAAAACCATTTAATTACGATATTTCTAATATCTTATAGTTTCCAAATAATTTTGAAAAATAATCCAAAAGTTGGAGGGAGGAATTTAGTAGAATAACTAGCGAATCTTTAACAAGTTTTGGCAAAACTTAATTCTGTCAAACCAACGAAGGTTTCAACGAGCCTTTTCAACCTGTCAAACCAACGAAGATTTCAGCGAGCTTTAAGCCTGTTAAATTAAGGGAAGTTTAGAACTATTTATAGAAAAAAGCCCCTCGCGATTTCAGTTGGAAATAATTTCTTTTTCCTAGTTTTTGGAGGTTTTTTTTTTCGTGTGCTATCACCTAATCTGACTTCCAACATGCTCGCAATCGACTTTTACCCCCAGAGAACGGGGAGGGGGTGTGGTCCTTGGCAACCCCACCTCCTCCGTTTTCCGGGAAAAAAGACCTTTGTGGAAAGTTCGGAGGTCAGATTAGTTGTTAATGGCACAGGAAAAAAACCCAAAAAACCCCGACATAAAATAATTATTTCCCACCAAACACAAGAGGAATGTAAAGCTGCAAAACTCCGACAGTGTTTCCGCCTTATTAACCCCTCTTTTTTATACAAGACCAGTCGTTTCCCACTGGTTTAGGGGAACATTCGTTGATAAACAAGCGAAAAAAAAAAAAAAAACTTGTAGAGAAAAACTCCGGGAGGGCGGGGCGGTGAGTAGGGATGTTATGTTAATGAGGTCCCTTCCCTTCGGTTTTTCAGGGGGGGGGGGGGAGTCAATTGCGAGCATGTTGGAAGTTAGATTAGTTGATAGCACACGAAAAATCAGAAGAACAAAAATGATTTCCCACTGAAATCGAAAGGGGTGTTCAATAAATTTACCAAAAATCTTATCACATCTTAAACATGTAGAAGCAAACCAAAGTTTTGGGGAAGCGAAAACCTGTTAAACCAACTATGATTAGCAGTAAATATTCGCACAATTTTTAGTGTTTTAATTACCCAAATTTATGGTTTTATATTGAATTAAATAAATGTTTAAAAGCAAACAACTCTCAGAATTCTTTTGCTTTTTCCTCGCCACATTTCTTCTATCAGTGAGCTTTGTTTATTTTAACGGAATTATTGCACAATGTTTTGGTTCATAAACCAACACGTGTTGAACAATATGTGCAACTTTTCTAGTAATTGTAGAACAAATAATCCTATATGCACCATTATGTGTTTAAAATATTCTTACCTCTCCAATTCGCTTTATAATATCCATGTACACCTTGGTATCCAATGTTATAATAAGTGCGTCACTTGTTGCTATATCAGCAATGGCCTCTCGACGGTTATGCTTCTAAAACATGTTGTGCTATAACTCCGCAGTTGTAAACTAAAATTTACGAAACAAAAACTGCAAATAGTAATGACGTCACATAAAGACAAGAAAAATTACGCTGTATTTACAGCGAGACGTTGGACAGTTTTTGAGCGGCGGATCATGTGCCGAACCACAGGCAGAGTGTTCAAAGAAATTTACAGAAAAACAGCGGTTGTTTCTAAAGATGAAAGTTCGTTAACTTGGAATCCTCTAATTAGGGAAGCATTAGTAAAAATTCGTAGAAAATAGACATTGACGCAGAAGTTTGAATATAAAGTTAGGCTAAACAAAATGTACTAATACATATTATTACTTTTGGTTCAAATCCCGCTGAATTTAAAGTACCAGTAATACACTGGGATAATTGCTGGCCATGTGCCAAAACTAGAAACGATTATTACTTTTGGTGCTTAACATCACTTGGAAGAGACACGACACCAGTATAAAACAATATGGCAGAGCAGCCAAACTCTAAAAACCCAAATGGGGACTACCATGAAAAAAGGGCCCTAAAAGAGGGTGAAATGAGGTCAAATGGGCAGATTTTACATATTTACTATTTTCATAAGAGAAGACATCTCTCATCTACCCCAAAGTGGGTGGGAGATTTGACAGATCTGCGATAAGGTGCCCTGCCAAAGTTAACTGGAAAGATAGCGCAGGAAAGATTGCAATTGGGAGGTGACTATGTAAAACATCCTGAATAAATAACCTCAAATCTAGTATTATGGTAGTTTGGTAGCTAGCATACGGGTGGATTAACGTGGAAGACAAACCACTAACTTTATTGACACTTTGATGACTATATTGGAGTGCTTTGTAATTGCCTCAAACAACTCGAATAGTACCTGCTGTTTAAAACTAAGACCATTACTCAACAGAGTACTCGATTCATGGAGTTCTAGAGTAAGGCTATATTAGAACTAGCTGTTGAAACGGCAAGAATTCAGCTCATTCCTTCTTCTGACGAAGGACTAGTTTCCGAAATGTTAAGACCCTCTTCCTGCTATTTCAAGCGTTAACCTAATATATTCCTTCCATATACTGTACCGATTGTGTTGTTATTTCTGTTTACCTTTTATATATATATATATAACAAAGAAGGTGTGGTAAGATACCAGGTGGACCATAACGTACCAGAGTACTCGATACTTAAGTAGAGTGGGTAATAGGAAAAGAGTCAGGACCCCGACGGCTGAGCTCCGGCCGTTTCGACAGCTAGATCCGGATTTAGCTGTTGAAACGTCCGGAGCTCAGCCGTCGGGGTCCCGACTCTCTCTCTGTATATACATATATACATATATATATATATATATATATATATATATACATATATATATATATATATATATATATATATATATATATATATATATATCTGATGAATTATAGGAGCCCACTTGAATATATATCTACTGATGGTATACAAGCTCCTACATAAATTGGTATAATTTCACCCAAATTGTAGGAATCCTATAATGAAACGAGACGTCCGTCTGGGAAGAGATATATTCGATATGTCTCATATGAAATAATACAGCCAATTTTCCACACA
>CAXHJY010001469.1:15000-20000 GCA_964016885.1 Eledone cirrhosa | reverse complement strand
ACACACTAGAAGAGGTTGACATGTTGATGCCCTAAGGACAGACACTAGTCTGTTGGAGACGCAGGACATGGCAGCGATAATGAGGGACAGAGACCGCTGGAAAGAACTCCTCCATGGATCTCGGGAATTTTGCCTGCTCTAGACATATATGTATGTATGTATATATATATTTTCACTGGGAACAAATTGTTCCCAGTGAAAAATAGTTTAATTAGGAATAATATATATATATATTTATTAAAATATCATTAAAGTTTAAGCAAAGAATCGCTGCTTTCACCCTTAACGGGATCTTCTGAAACTATTATATATATATATATATATATATATAGACTTCATCATCATCATCATGCAGTCATCGATAGGATAAATTTAACATGGATGATATTTTCCATAATTTCACTCTTGCCTCATCTCAATCAACTTGGTCCCAGAATTCTTGGTTCTACTTTCCCCTACAACCCCCACCTCCACATCCAAGGTGCTGTAGCATGGCCACGCTGTTTAGATATTGCTGTAGTTTGGCCAGGGATACTTAAAAGGTGCTGTAGCATGGCCAGGATACTTTGAACATGCGCACTGGGTTTCTAAATCTCGCGCTTGCGCATTCAACTCCATCCAAAATAAGAAAAAAAAAATGGCCGTCAGTTTGTAGAATTTTCCAATCTTTCCCGAAACTCTTGCTAAATGGTTTAACATACGACAAGAGCAGCTTTTCGAAAGGTAACTTAGATTTTGATATTATGTTGAGATATTTTTGTAAACCTTTCCCTCTTAGTCTCCTATCATCTACTATTTACACCTGCCTAGTTGTTAACCTATTCTTAATGAGATACACACCTGTTTCATTACATTGCCAATATAACAACATTTAACATATTTTTTATTAGTCGAATTCTGTTACAAATTAATTATGTTTTACCTGTCGAAGAATCGAAACCGAATCTAAAAGTTGTGGCCTGTAAAACCACCTTTTGTTAGGAATTCTCACCATTGTCCTGTCAAAAGACAACTATGATAAACGTTTGACTTGTCACCCCAGGTACTTGATAGATGAAACACATGGCTACTCCTAAATCGAGCTATTTACACATCCCTCTAGCTTTAGGGTTATAAATACAATGGCTTGGACAAACAGAGAGAACGAAGCAGCAGAATAACGATGTGAAACATTCACTTTCTACAGACCCATAGTAGTTCCTACTTCTTCCTGGGGTCACAGGTCAAGTGGTATATACATTTATCATAGTTGTCTTTTGACAGGACAATGGTGAGAATTCCTAACAATAGGTGGTTTTAGAGGTGAGAACTTTAACCTTGCAATCGACTGTCGTCCTATCCAGGTGAAGTCTCTTCTTACCGTATTCCTAATGAAATACACAGACCAAGTGTTCCAATTCATGTTGAAAATAAACAATAAAATGTAGGGATTTAATAAAATTCAACGTGTTTCTTTTTTATTCAGATAATTTATCGAGTGTATTTCTTTAAAACTCTTCTTAGTTTTAGTTAATATTTCGCTGTATTTAAATGTTTCTTTCAAGATAGAGATGAAAGACCTTAAATTGTTGATTCAATTCTTCAACCGTGCTAAATATTTTCTGAAACTGTTGTAAATTCATTTTGTATTCTGCAGCAGCATCTAGGGGTGTGTGTCTCATGAAGTTTTCTCAGGTGTTTTAACGATAGGGTCCACAGTGCAGTTATTCAATCCTCACTCCTACACACATATGTTAAGTAAGTCCGTAATTAAAGTTACAGGCGGTGTGTGTGTTTGCTCATATAAACTCGCATATTTAATGAGATATTGAGGCAGAGCCGGGCCCCAGTCATTATGATTGTACCATGAGATTATCGATACGATTGCAATATACCAATAAAGTTTATATATATGCTGCAATTGACTTCGATGCTGCTTATATATATATATATATGGTATGTAGTTGATTACTGAGTGGGACCGACATAGAGATGATGCGGTCAGAATGACCTGTTGGCAGGTTTTCAAGCTTGGAAGTGATAGAACTCCTGACCATGAAACCCACTCCTGAAAGGCGTCTCATTGCTGCTGGTTTACTTGACCAGTAGAGGGTGTATCTGGTGCCATGGTCTTGTAGGTGGCCTTCCTCTGGGAAGTGGACCTCACTGAGAGAAGCGATGTCAACATTCAGTGTTGACAGTTGGTGTGGAATTAAAACAGATTGACATACTCTGGGTGACTGTGTCTAGCAAGGTCCTGAGGTTCCAGCATGTGATTTTTGGTCCATTGAAGGTGGGTTAGGTACCTTTTATTCTTTGATGATTTTTATTCTTTAGGTTAGGTACCTTTTATTCTTTGATGATTTTCGGCTGCGTGAAAAGGTGCCCGTTAACCACGGTTTGCCAACTGGGTGGTGTGGGAGACTAGCCGGGGGAATACCTCCGCAGTGATACTCAGCAAGACTCTTTCTCTGAGATAAAAGAATGGGCCTGCCTTTTAACGTCCCTGATATACAGTATACTGTGGTTTAGCACAACTTTTCTAGACCCCTCTCCATATGGAGCAAGCAGTACTGTCCCGAGAGAAGGCTGCTTCGTCATTCCGGGTGTGCCGAACGATATTGTCTCCAAATCAAATCAAACGACGAGATCCCCTGCATATAGGAGTGGGACTACGGCTTCCAGTGTTGAAAATAAACAATAAAATGTAAGGATTTAATAATAAAATTCAACATGTTTCTTTTTATTCACAAAAAATATATCTTGTGTAGTTTTTTTTAAACTCTTCCTAGTTTTCCCTGTAGCAGTTCTGTTATTATACGGGTGTCTCCTTTGATGTTTTACCGGGTGTTTTAACGATAGGCCCACTTACCCGATCCCCGCCAACTACACACATATATGTTAGGTAAGTCCGTAATTACTGTTACAGGCGAAGTGAATGTGTTTATGCACATATAAACTCGCATATCTGATGAGATATAGAGGCAGAGCCGGGCCGGTCATTATGATTGTACCCTGCATCTAGGGTGTGTCCCCTACGAGGTTTTTTCGGCTGTTTTACCGATAGGGTCTACAGTCCAATTACTCGATCGCCGCCCCCTACATATGTAATTAAAGTTACATGCGGCGTTTTTGCACATATAAATGCGCATATCTGATGAGATATATATAACGGCCCACAGTTACATCTAATATAATGTTAGGTCTGTCTGTCTATCCATACAACCTGAGATAATTTCTTTACATACTTGAAGGTTCTTATTACATTTTGATACTTAGAACCCTTGATGGTCAATTATATTCTTGGAAGACAGTTGAATTCGAACCTTAGATACTTATTTTACATTCTTGATACTTAGAACCCTTGATGGTTAAAAAAGGTGGACCTGTCTTTTAACCTCCCAAGAACTTTATGTACGTTCTAACGAGGAGCAAGGCAAGAAGATAACATTTCACCCATCGACAAAGTCAAATGGGAGAGACAACAGCTAGACTTATTCGTAAAGATTGATTGCTAAGTGGGACTATTCGGGGCCGGCCCAGACCACAGTGGAGCAAATCATACAATGAAGAGCAACAAACCTGGATTCAACAGCAATGAACTTATAGATGGGCTGGACTCGTCTCCTCAGACTAGGTAATCTATTAGGGTGATAGAGTAGACACCAACGTACTGCAGGTATTACCAACAAGTACAAATGGTACAGTGTCTGACAAAATAATCAACACTGTTCTTGGACTATTAAGACGAAAACAAAACTTTAAAATGACTGGTTACGAAGGGAAAATTGGTTAGGACGCCAGTCTATGGCAGGGTTAAACCCCAAGATACTGCTGGTACTCAGACTCAGCTAAGTATACTGGAGCCACGTGGAATGAAGTGTTTTTCTCAAGGGAGTGTGACAAGACTCACTTAATTACAGGTACAGACATATACTGTTAAGATGAAAACAAAACTTAGGTGTATAGAATTAAATACGGGAGATAAGATTTTCCCAGGTTTAAAAAGTCCCGCAAGATTCGATTGGTGTTAGTGAGTTAGATCTTGAGAGGAAGACAACCACACAGTGATAGAGAGAAATAGTCGACAGAAGGATTTGATAAAGACAAAGGAACTACCCCAGGAAGAAGTAGGAACAATTTTTAAACTACACTAGATACATATTTATTAAGAAAAAATATAAATTTAATATACTGTATAATTGAAACAGGTGAGTGTGTATTTAATTAAGAATACGTTCACAAGAGAACAACTAGGTAGGTGTAAATAGTAGATCATACGAAGGAGACTAAGAGGGAAAGATTTACAATAATATCTCAACATAATATAAAAATCTACGTTACCTTTCAGAAAACTGCTCTTGTCCATTAATAAACTATTTAGCAAGAGTTTCTGTAAAGCTCGTAACATTCTACAAACTGACGGCCATTTTTTTTTCTTGTTTTGGATGGAGTTGAATGCGCAAGCGCGAGATTTAGGAACCCAAACGTCTCGAAAGCTACAACACTCTGAATAAAATTTTAATATAACACAATACTAATAAATGTACACATTACAGTACCTTAGTTTCATTGTTACCTGCAGCAATGTCGTCAATGTTTTGGCTTGCCATTAAAAATATTTAGAAGCGAACCCTAATATTTTCTGTAGCAATGTGTCACGTTGGGGATGTTTACCTTCCCTTATTTCTATAATTAATTCCTCTCTCTCTATATCTTTAATTCACCTGAACATGAGTACCAGTAATAGGTGGGGGGGTTAACCCTGTGATGGACTGGCGGCCTGTCCAGGAGGGAGTCTTGTACTATCATTCACTTTGGGGACTTAAGGCAACAAGACAATCGCCGACTAATTAACAATATTAAATGGTGATTACAGTTATCAGAAAATATTTAGCACTGCTGAAGAATTGAATCAACAATTTACTGTCTTTGATCTCAATCTTGAAAGAAACATTTAAATCCACCGAAAAATTTGCTAAAGACAGAGCTGCTACAGGGAAAACTAGGAAGAGTTTTAA
>CAXHJY010001468.1:40000-45000 GCA_964016885.1 Eledone cirrhosa | reverse complement strand
GTGTGACGGTATTTAACGATAGTTATAGCTCTAATTTATTTGAATTATAGAGCCCTCTGCCGCTCATCTCGAATTTTGTTTATCGTTAACTCGTGCGCCGATTTTTCGATACTCGATTATTCTACTATATATATATATATATATATATATACACACACATAGATAGATACACACACACACACACACACACACACACACACACACACACACACACACACACACACACACACACACACACACACACACACACACACACACACACACAACTTGTGTGTGTGTGCGCACGTGTATGTGTATCTATCTATGTGTATATAGGATAGGGATTACCTCTATGGTGTTCAATTTTGAAATCCATTTCGTAGTTGTTGAACCAGATAGCGTTTCTTTTTTCCCATCGCTGGAGGGATGTTAGTTCTACTTCACAACTTTCTTTCCAAAGTTTGAATGTTTTTTTCATAGAGTAGGCCTTTAGAGTGCCTTGAGATATCTGTTTCCACCTGTTGGTCGAGTGACTTGAACTTTTCTTCGCTCTTAACCGCAACAGTTCTATTTCCATTTAAAATTTTTCTAAGGCCATCTTTTCCCAAAGATTTTGTTGGTTTTCTGGTTTATTCTTTATGGGTTTTATTTGTAGTTTTTTTTTTGTCTTTTTTTTTGGGGGGGGGGGTGATAGGGGTAGAGTTTAGCCACTTTTCATATATGTCTGCCTTGCTATTATTTTTTAGGAGATTCCAAAAGGCAAATTTGCGGGCTGTGAGCTTTTGAGTTCATAGTTGAAATATGTATAATAAAATAAATATGGTTTTATAAATATAGTTTCCATTTGTTAATATATTCTATAAAAACAATGAATACAAACAAAGAAACAGTTCCTTATATTAAAAAATTCATCATTTTACGATCGTTTCTAGGATATATATGCGTGTGTTGGTATGTATATCATATAGATCTATGTAAACATTTTACAAACTATCAGAGGGAATATACATACCTACACATATATATGCTGGCTTCAGAAATAATCTATATATATATAAGATTAGAATACTTGAGTGCATTGGAGTCAAACACACTCGTCGTATTAGAGAAAAGACAGTATAGGGTATAGCTCAATTTTATCCAACAGAGCCGAAAAATTATATAAAATAAACAAAGAAGCCTTCAATACATCAAAAATCTTTATTTGCTGACAGTGTTTCGTCCCATTAACCAGGACTCATCAGAGCAAGGAAAAAGACAAGGGGTATTGACGGCCAGAAAAGGCCAAATTCAGAAAAACATGGAATGGATATTTATGAAAATTTGGGAGAATTATCATGGAAAGACAGTTCTATATATATATATATATATAGTAATGGTGGGAGTAGTGATGGTGGGAGTAGTGATGGTGGTGATGGTGGGAGTAGTGATGGTGGTGATAGTGGGAGTTGATGGTGGTGGTGGTGGTGGTGGAGGTGATGGTGGTGATAGTGGGAGTAGTGATGGTGGTGGCGGTGGGAGGTGATGGTGGGAGTAGTGATGGTGGGAGGTGATGGTAGCAGTAGTGATGGTGGTGATAGTGGGAGTAGTGATGGTGGGAGGTGATGGTAGGAGTAGTAATGGTGGGAGGTGATGGTAGCAGTAGTGATGGTGGTGATAGTAGGAGTAGTAATGGTGGGAGGTGATGGTAGCAGTAGTGATGGTGGTGATAGTGGTAGTAGTGATGGTGAGAGTAGTGATGGTGGGAGGAGTGATGGTGGGAGGTGATGGTGGTGGTGGGAATAGTGATGTTGGTGATAGTGGGAGGTGATGGTGGGAGTAGTGATGGTGGGAGGTGATGGTGTTGATAGTGGGAGGTCATGGTTGGAGTAGTGATGGTGGTGATGGTGGGAGTAGTGATGGTGGGAGGTAATGGTGGGAGGTGATGTTGGGAGGTGGTGGTAGTGATGGTGGGAGGTGATGGTGGGAGTAATAATGGTGGGAGGTGATGGTGGTGGTGTTGGGAGGTGATGGTGGGAGTAGTGATGGTGGTGGTGGCGGTGGGAGTAGTGATGGTGATGGTGGTGGTGGGAGGTGATGGTGGGAGTAGTGGTGGTGGTGATAGTGGGAGGTGATGGTGGGAGTAGTGGTGATGGTGGTGGTGGTGGGAGGTGATGGTGGGAGTAGTGGTGGTGGTGGTGGTGGTGGGAGGTGGTGGTGGGAGGTGATGGTGGGAGTAGTGATGGTGGTGGTGGTGGTGGGAGGTGATGGTGGGAGTAGTGATGATGGTGGTGGTGGTGGGAGGTGATGGTGGGAGTAGTGGTGGTGGTGATGGTGGGAGGTGATGGTGGTGGTGGTGGGAGGTGATGGTGGGAGTAGTGATGGTGGTGGTGGTGGTGGGAGTAGTGGTGGTGGTGATAGTGGGAGGTGATGGTGGGAGTAGTGGTGGTGGTGGTGGGAGGTGATGGTGGGAGTAGTGGTGGTGACGTTGAACGAAACGCTGGATATATCGATCGTCTATTACCTCCTACACACACTCATACACACACTCCCATACACACACTCCCATACACACACACATACACACACTCCCATACACACACACATACACACACTCCCATACACACACACATACACACACACACGCACATACAACAGTTCATTAAACACACTCACACACACATACACATACACACACATACAACAGTTCATTAAACACACACACACACATACAACAGTTCATTAAACATGCTCACATACACATACACATACAACAGTTCATTAAACACACACATACACACACACACATACAACAGTTCATTAAACCTACTCACTCACACATACACACACACATACATCAGTTCATTAAACATACTCACACTCACACACACACACACACACATACATCAGTTCATTAAACATACTCACACTCACACACACACACACAACAGTTCATTATTAAACATACTCACACACACATACACATACACACACATACAACAGTTCATTAAACATACTCACACACAAACACATGCATATCACACACACACAGACACACATACACTTCTGCACACACCGAAACACTTTCTTTCTAGAAACACACATAACTGCCTTTACCATGATAGTGCTGATGATGATGGTGGTGGTGTGTATGTGGTGGTGGTGGTGGTGGTGATAGAGAGTGAAGGTGGTGTTGGTGGTGTTGGTGGTGCTGTATGTGGTGTTGGTGGTGGTGGTGGTGATAGAGAGTGAAGATGGTGGTGGTGTTGGTGTATATGGTGGTGGTGGTGGTGATAGAGGGTGGTGTGTATGTGGTGGTGGTGGTGATAGAGGATGGTGTGTATGTGGTGGTGGTGGTGATAGAGAGTGAAGGTGGTGTTGGTGGTGCTGTATGTGGTGGAGGTGGTGGTGGTGATAAAGGTTAGTGTGTATGGTGGTGGCGGCGGTATATGTGGTGGTGGTGATAGAGGCTGATGTGTATGTGGTGGTGGTAGTGGTGGTGGTGATGTATGTAGTGGAGGTGGTGGCGATAGAGTTGGTGGTGGTTTACGTGGTGGTGGTGGTGGTGGTGGTGGTGATAGTGTTGGTGGTGGTTTACGTGGTGGTGGTGGTGGTGGTGATAGTGTTGGTGGTGCATATTGGGGTGGTGGTGGTGTTGCATGTTTTCTGTATCTTATTCATGTTGTACTGTTATTACTGCTGCTGTTGTTGCTGCTTCATCTGCTGCCGAATTCTGTTGCTGTCACACGCAACAATACTTGTTGCTGCTGGTGCTGCTGGTACACTTCTTACGGATGTTGTTTGCTGCTGTTAGTCTGCTTCTTACTGCTGCGGCTGTTGCTGTTGCTGCTATTGTTACTACTGCTGTTGTTGTTACTGCTGTTGTTGTTGTTACTGTTCCTGCTGTTGTTACTGCTGCTGCTGTTGCTGCTATTGTTACTACTGCTGCTGTTGTTACTGCTGGTGTTGTCGTTACTGTTCCTGCTGTTGTTACTGCTGCTGTTGTTGCTGCTATTGTTACTACTGCTGCTGTTGTTACTGCTGTTGTTGTTGTTACTGTTCCTGCTGTTGTTACTGCTGCTGCTGTTGCTGCTATTGTTACTACTGTTGCTGTTGTTACTGCTGTTGTTGTTGTTACTGTTCCTGCTGTTGTTACTGCTGCTGCTGTTGCTGCTATTGTTACTACTGCTGCTGTTGTTACTGCTGGTGTTGTCGTTACTGTTCCTGCTGTTGTTACTGCTGCTGCTGTTGTTATTGCTACTATTGTTACTACTGCTGCTGTTGTTACTGCTGCTGTTGTTGTTACTGTTCCTGCTGTTGTTACTGCTGCTGTTGTTGCTATTGCTACTATTGTTACTACTGCTGCTGTTGTTACTGCTGTTGTTGTTGTTACTGTTCCTGCTGTTGTTACTGCTGTTGCTGTTGCTACTATTGTTACTACTGCTGCTGTTGTTACTGCTGTTGTTGTTGTTACTGTTCCTGCTGTTGTTACTGCTGCTGTTGTTGCTACTATTGTTACTACTGCTGCTGTTGTTACTGCTGGTGTTGTTGTTACTGTTCCTGCTGTTGTTACTGCTGCTGCTGTTGCTACTATTGTTACTACTGCTGCTGTTGTTGCTGCTGTTGTTGTTGTTACTGTTCCTGCTGTTGTTACTGCTGCTGCTGTTGTTATTGCTACTATTGTTACTACTGCTGCTGTTGTTACTGCTGCTGTTGTTGCTACTATTGTTACTACTGCTGCTGTTGTTACTGCTGGTGTTGTTGTTACTGTTCCTGCTGTTGTTGTTATTGCTACTATTGTTACTGCTGTCGTTGTTGGTACTGCTGCTGCTGTTGTTACTACTGCTGTTGTTGCTGCTGCTGTTACTGCTGTTGTTGTTACTGCTGTTGTTGTTGTTACTTAATGTTCTAATTATTATAATTCATACACCTCCTGGTGCCGCAGTTGCTGCTGTTGTTGCTGCTGCTGTAACGAGGACGTATAAGAGTGAGTGGCGACGGTGGCAGTGGTGGTGGTGGTGGTAGTGGTAGTGGTAGTGGTA
>CAXHJY010001468.1:22500-25000 GCA_964016885.1 Eledone cirrhosa | reverse complement strand
AACTATCGGATTTGATGACTTTTGAAGCGATCAAAAGCACCGTGAACACATCAGATCTCTGGCTAAAATATTCTGTATTTTACGAGACACCATGTTTTGATAATACCAAGATCAAATAGAAGTAACTCGAATATCATAAGGGATAATTAATTGATAAATAATCATATATATATATATATATAGTCATATATATATATATATATATATATAGTCATATATATATATATATATAGTCATATGTATATATATATATATAATCATATAATCATATATATATCATATAATCATATATATATATATCATATAATCATATATATATATATATCATATAATCATATATATATATAATCATATAATCATATATATCATATAATCATATATATATATATATATAATCATATAATCATATAATCATATATATATATATATATATAATCATATAATCATATATATATATATATATATATATATAATCATATAATCATATATATATCATATAATATATAATCATACATATATATATATATAATCATATATATATATATATATACAGAGAGAAAGAGAGAATGAAAGAAAGATATGTATGTGTGAGTATATGTGTATATTTATATACAGACAGATAGATAGATAGATAGATAGATAGATAGATATACATATATATATATATATAATATATACATGTATATGATGTTAGAGTATGTGAAAGAGAGAGAGGTAGATCTCCATTTACTGAATATTGATTTTGTTCCTTGGTATGATTGGTGTTGGTTTTATTGATCTATGAGTGATGAAATCAAATGTCTACTCTAGCGGGGTTTGAACACACGTAAGTGATTAGACATAATAAAACGCCATTAACACTTCTGTCAATTATTCTAACAAATATCTTACTTCGGCACCTTTCATATATATGTATGTATGAAAGAATGTATGTATGGCAACATGAATGGAGCTGTTAATTTTATCTTTAAAAAATGCCTATGATTTCGCCCTGCCCGTCCCCTCAATTTATATCTGTATTTTTAACCGTTGGTCAGTCAACGATAAACATTGCTTTCCAAATAAATTAACTATCGAGACATAAAGGTTTGCAGAAGCGAAAACGAACTAAACAGTGAGTGTGTTCTGTTATTATTTCTGGCAATGGTATTACAATATGACCCTCCCCAAGTATAACAATATTTGTTTTGACACACGATTTCATATCAAAAACCTCGCATGACATATATATATATATATATATATATATACATACACATATACATATATATATATATATGAATGTACGTATAGTATATTTGATAATATACTGTATGTTTATTTAAAAACATTTTGAACACCATTCGCTATGAGTTTTAAAGTAGTGACTATGTCACTTACTTTGTCTCGGCAAAATCAAAGGGAAGCAACCGACAGCTTTTTCTCGTTTGTTAACGGTTATCAAGATTGCTTATCTCTCCGCTTCTGCCGAGACTTATCGAAGCTGGATTCTTATAGAATTCCAGTGATGTTTAAGAGCTGATTAAACAGAGCAGTTGCCGGTCCAGCAAAAATTAGAAATTAGTATCAGTGAATAGCGATGTATAAATAGTGAATAGCGATGTATGTATGAATGTATGAATAGTATATTTGATAATATACTGTATGTTTATTTAAAAACATTTTGTATTTATTTATTTATTCAATTTAAACGTCCATATAATGCTAGAAAGCCATGACAAACTCGAGAGAGTATCGAGTACTCCTTACAGCTGGTAATCAAAAAGAGATAATAATATATAGTTCAACTTCTCACTCGGTTCTACAGAAGATCCCCAATCACAAATCCCAACAGAAAAACATTATCTATGCTTGTTATTGTTTACTAAATATAAATTACTATGTAAGTAGGTAAAGAATATATTTCACATGGTATGTTCTTACAGAAAGTAATTGGTTGATTCAACACAGATACACACTTTTTCAGTACTTTTTTTTTCTTTTATACACGTGTACGAGTCATTATGTATAGAAATATTTGTCGATGTGGAAAGCTCCTCCCACAACCAATTCTCTTTGATTCTCAATCGATTTCCATCTGTGAACAGCTTTTTATGATTTACTTATTAAAGTCGATTCATATTCGAAATGTGTCAATTAAATAGCGCCGAATATTTCAGAATTTCTTTGATTTCTCACTCTTCATTTGAGTATCCTCTCATATTCTCCGTGACTTCGCTCTGTTTAATAACAACTTCTGACATTGCTTCTGCAGTAACCCACAATTCAATGAAATATATCGATTAAATAACCTTGCCTAATGTGTGAAGAACTTAAATGGAAATTGTTTGTCTGTGCAACCAAGAAAGGAACATCTATGTGACTGACGAAAAGATTTGATTTATATAATAATGTGTATTGCAGTGAATTCTTTTGTTTGTATGTCTCAACAATGAGATCAGACAAAATGCACAGCCTTGTTGATAACTGACGTTAAAGAACAATGTAACCAAGAAGTTTT
>CAXHJY010001468.1:0-17500 GCA_964016885.1 Eledone cirrhosa | reverse complement strand
GGGGGATGTAGACGTACTGTGTGAAGTAACGTTACTCCAGAGACCCTTTGAAGAAATCCCATGTCGTCCACTTGTATTCGCGATCGTATTCTGTCAGTCATTACCCAACATTCATAACCATACATGTAGTGCGTTGCGCAGGGTTCCTTGAGAGAACGAGTGTCTCAGCTTTCGCACCACTCTGCATCAAACCTATCAAGTGCAAGTCAGAGATCACCTCCTGTCGAGTTGATTAATACCATGTCGTCTGCAAATTCTAGCCGACTGATTTTACGCCCGTCAGTCATGATACCACTTCCAACCCGACTGTGCATGTCAATCCTGTTCATGAAAATAATGAACAGGAGAGGTGAGAGTACGCACCCTTGGCATAGTCCGACTCCTACATTGAATGGCTTCGATTTAGTACCATTTATCCGAACACAAATACACGGGCATTTGTATGGAGACATCAGAGCAACAAGAAACTGACCGTCGATCCCGTACTCCTGCAGAACCTTCCACCAGAGGTCTCGAGGAACGTGGTCATGTGCCTTTTCGAGGTCTATAAAACAAGTATATACCCTTGGCAATGCTCCCACGATTTCTCGAAGACCTGCTGTAGTGTGAACATTTTGTTGACTGTGCTGCATCCGGAGCAAAAACCACACTGTTCATCAACTAGCTTGGACTCGTCAATCTCCTTGCATCTCTTAACCAGACACTTAGCATAGACTTTACCGAGGAGGCTTAACAAGGAGATCCCTCTGTACTTAGAATAATCTCTCTTGTCCCCCTTTTTTGAAAATTGGGATTATCACTCCCGATTGCCATTGCTTAAGTGCCCTTCCTGAGAACCAGGCCACCCGGCACATGCCAGTCAGCCAGAGAATACCTTCTGTACTTAAGGCTTCTAATCAGCCCACTTGGTCTCGGCAATTTCCCTGCATTTCTTTGACAGACACTCAGCATAAACTTTACTGGAGAGGCTTTACAATATATTTTGTTATATATTTTTTAACAAACAATGCATATTTCACTATCAGAATTAACATCATCTTTGATTAGTTAATTAACAAGCCGTGTTCTTTGTAATTATCTACTAACTTTACTAACACTAAATTATCTCTCAGTAAAATCAGTCTTCAATAATTGCCAATTTACTTTTTATTTATGCAAACAGAATTACAGTGAAATGTGTTTCCGATTGTACATAAGAGAATATATAAAACCCTGCTGCAAGAAATATTCTTGAGACAAATCTCATAAATATTCAGTGTAATAAATTATAACAAACAGGACTTCTTCTAAAAGACCGCGCTGGAATATATTTCCGTTTATATATTGGTAAAATATTTAATGTATTGCAACTAAAAGAGATGTTTTTCGTGTTTAGGGACAGGTTTTGGGAATTATTTAGCATTTTCGTTTTATTTAAAGAAGTCACATTTTCAGCAGCAGGCTCCAAGCAGCCATTTAGTTTGCTGGGACTTTCAAATGGAAAAAAAAAAAAAAAAAAAAAACCTAATAACAATAATAATAATAACATTGACGACAACAACAACAACTATAACAAACATAACAGCATCAAAGACGACAATAACACGAAGTAATAATAACAAATAAAGTAACGACAACAATATCAAGTACAACAACAACGACGACAACGACGACAACATTAATAACTAAAATAGTGACGACGATAATAACAACGGCAACAACAACAACGACAACAGCAAAAACATCAACGTCACTACCCCCATTAAAACAACTTACCTTCATAAATCAATATATGCTCTCCTATAGATTGAAATACTGTTCTTTACAATTCGGTTGCGAATGTCATGCACTCACTCACACATATACATACATATGCACATATACACACACGTATACATACATATACACACACACGTATTCATATAGACACATACACACACACACACACACATATATATATATAAATATTTATACAGACACATATGTCTACATACACACAAACATATATATATATATATATATATATATATATATATACAGTTTCAGAAGATCCTGTTATGGGTGAAAGCAGCGATTCTTTGCTTAAACATTAATCTGTTATTTTCATATATATATTACTTATATATATATATACATACATACTTATGAACACATTTATATGTATATATATATATATATATGTCTGTGTATGTATATATATATATCCAAACGGAGCTCTTAAGAGTAAATGGCCATCCAAAATCACCGGGAGAGATGACCCCTTAGCCTTTGTCAAGGCAGAATTCTAGGAGAAGGAAAACTCTGATATAACACCTGCAACCCTGATGGTATCCAATGATGTTGACTTATTCTTCTTTTTGGTAAATATCATCTTGGGTTAAGAGAGTGGGACTGGCTTTGTGCAGTGCCTTTGTTCACTCTAAAAGCTTCACGGCACAGGCATTGCTTTATATCTGGAGATCTCTCTACACTTGTCGTCACATGGTACCATGGGCCTAGCACTATGTGTCAATAATTGTCACAGGTGTAGTGTTTGTACCAGAGTTTTCAAGTCGCTGGCTGGACTAAAAGTCACACTTGTTTAGCGCATCGGTAGGGGTTCTCCTACGTGGATATAAAGTAGTGGCCGTACTCGAAAACGAGTTGGCAGCCACCATATATATATATATATATGCATACATTGTTCTTGTTAATATATTTACCCAAAATAGAATTTTCTAAAATGGTAAAACTTGATCCATCTGGTCAATGTAATCCATACTACATTCAAAAGATGAGCAGACGACAACCCTCCAGACGTTCCACACAATCTTTGACTTTATATATTAACTGGAATCGATGCAGACTTTCCCGCCCACCCATTCGCTTTTATTAAATTAATATATCGTAACCAGTACGTATATTGTTATTATTATTAATTTTTTTTTTTTTTTTTTGAAAGCTTGCTACTTATTTCATCGATTTCTTTTTGTCAAACAGCTAAGTTAGGTGGTGTACACACAGCTACAGACACTAACGTTAACGCACGTCCACACCCACACCCAAACAGACACACACTCAAATATATATATATATGTATGTATGTATGAATGTGTATATAAGAAAAAAACGTTGAAGTTTCGTTTATATATAGTTACTAATTTTTCTTGTGTATCGACCTATTACCAGCGTTTCGCAGAGGATATATATATATATATATATATATATATATATATATATATATATATATAGTCATATTTCGTTTCTGAATTTGTTTAGCAAGATTCTTTATCTGAAAACGTGTGTTGAAACCGATATTGTTATACTTTGACCCTCCCAAAGTATAACAATATATAGTAATAATAATAGATTTGAAAACTAAAATCCAAAGAGGGCTCGATAAGGATAAATATATATATATCAAATATATAAGAACCTTAGAGCAAATATTTATTAAAATATATATTTCCATTTATCGAGTACTCATATGATTTTTGGTCCCCTCGATCTCACTATCGTAGACTCTCTCTCTCTCTCTCTCTCTATTATACACAAACACACACACACACGTTCATATATACATTCCAACAGATGGTGACTTGACTAGCCCTGTTTATTCTTGATGCCCACACTCTTCTATCTTTTCTTTAATATTTCTCATTATATTTTCTGATGACGGGCTAGCGTCCGAAACGTTAAGACTCTTTTCCTTCTATATCAAGCGTAAAACTAATATATTTCTACTTTGTACTGTGCCGTTTGATTTTGAGTATACACACACACACACATATATACACAAACATACATATATACATACATGCACAAACACACACACACATATATATATATATATATATATATATATATATATGATAAGAAACGAAAGGAGCTGTGTGGTTACTAAAAACAAGGTCTATGATGATGGTTTGGACGGAACAAGAGGAGAAAAGAAGAAAGAATCCTTCGCCAGCTGTAATCCGCGATCGATATATATATATATATATATATATATATATATATATATATATATATATATATATATATATACGTGGAGAAATATATAAAGGACAACAAACCGTTAAAGCATGTTTATTTAAAATAGCACCTACGTACGTTTCGCCCGACTGGGCTTCTCAAGGGCATAAACAAATTAAAAAGCGTTCCTTACATGACCTCGAATGGGTTTTATAGATAAGTTCACATCACATTCCCTTCATCTCTCTCTAGATACTTATTACTCTCTCTCTCTCTCTCTCTCTCTCTCTCTCTCTCTCTCTCTCTCTCTCTCTCTCTATATATATATATATATATATATATATATATATATATATATATTAACTATAATAAAGAAAGGAGTGCAGGACTGCGTTCAGAATATATTTTTTTATCCCGTTTGTGAAATAAGTTGGATTACTTTGAATAAATAATGAATGAATATTACATAATTTATGTACTAAATAATTTTATTGTTTATTTAAAGATTCACTTCTTTAAAATGTTCAAATGTCAACACTTCCGGTTAGCGCCCGTTATATTGTAACAGTTATAAAAACATCGCATATATTTCCGTCGCTAATATCTTCTAATGCAGTTTATATATAATATCGTCTTTTTAAAAGTATCATGGATTACGTTACTGATTACAGAAGAGAGTGTAACACAGACTCTCTTCAATTTCTGTGCATATTCTCAATTACGATTTTATTTGACATGTCATATCTCCATGCATATATACTTGCATATAATATCAATACGCACAATACACACGCTAGCAGAAAACCACTCGGAGGGTGGTTTTTCTGCTAGTATATATAATATTTAACATTTGCCTTCCCTGCTCGCAAGGGCTGGGTGAATATATATATATATATATATACATGTATGTACATATATCACATGTTGGTTATATTTTATTCTAGCTTAGACAGTTGCACTTCTCTTAACATGTTCACTTTGTCACCTCACCCCTTTTTTACTTCTCCCTTATTATTTACTGTTATAATAATGCTTTCTTATTTAAGCACAAGGCCAGCAATTTGGGGGAAGAGGATAGTCGAATTGACTCCAGTGCGTTACTGGAACTTTATTTTATCGACCCCGTAAGGATGAAGGGCCAAGTTAACCTCGTAAAAGGTTGTAACTCTTTACTACGATTTTAGGCCAACAATTATGGGGGGTAAGGAAAGTAGAGTAAATTGACGTCTGTGCGTTATTTGCACTTTATTTTATCGACCCCGTAAGGATGAAAGGCAAAGCTAACCTCGGCAGGATTTGAACTCAGAAATATAACTATGCCGCGAAATAATGATAATAATTACCGTTATAACAATGATAATAATTATTACTTGTCACTCATATATAAAGTACTAGTTGAGTAACAGGTCATTATTCACCCCCTCTCTCTTTCTCCCAGAATCAACTGATTTTCGTTTTGTTATTTTGTTATTCAAATGAAGATGTCAGCCACTTTCGCAAACCCTAGTAAGAGATGATGGTAACACAGACATGCCAACCTCTAAAGACCCAAACGGAGAATACCGTGAAAAAAAGTGCTCCCAAACGGGGAGAAATGAAGCATTTTCACAAGAGAAGACATCTCTCACCGACCCGAAATTGGGTGTGAGATCTCCCTGTCGGACGAGGGAGGGGAGAGTTGACAGGTTTGGGTAATGTCAATTACCGTATAAGTCGTAGACTCATTTTACATACATGTTTGATTCAGTATTTGTATATATCGAGGTGTTTTAAATTTAACAGATAAATCGCATGCTTGTTTTCACCAAGTATTTTCGGTGAAACAGATATGATTTATGCACGATTATATAAGCTAATTAAAATTTCTGGCCTCCCTGCACGTCGTGTATTGGCGCCTATTTTTGCTAATAAAGATACCTCATTTCTGTGTGTGCTGTGAGTAAATATTTTTATCACAGTAAATAATAGTAAAACTCAAAATATAAAGGATAAAATAGCATACCTGAGATTTATTAATCACAGAAATCTATTCAGAATAGAAATTCCAATCGTATTTTTCAGAAGAGAAAACCTGATAATATTACTGACATATGTCTCTCATAGCTTTAATATCACTTTCCTCTCCTGACGGTACCAAGCATGCATCTGGCTAATATCTTTCTCCTAAGACGTCAGTTATTCAGCCGGTGGTGAAACACAACCTAATTATCTTGTTTGAAACAGTAGGCATGTGTTTAAAGTCAGAAAACTGAAAATTCCTGTAAGCAACTATACTACAGGTGGACAAATGCTAGGACACTAAAGCATTGTCGCTCTTTAATGTTTAGAAATACATAAGGTAAATGTTTTAAATGTTGGCAGACTGGACTAAAATATAGGATAGAATGCCTTGCAGTATTTATTTCGACTCTCCGAATCATCAGTTCAAATCTCACAGAGGTCAACTTTACCATTCATCCATTCGTGGTCAATAAAATTGTACTACATCGGGGTGGAGAATTGGTACAACTTGTTAGAACATCGGATAAAATTCTTTCCAATATTTGTTCTGATTCTATGAATAGTAAATTCAAATTTCACTGAGGGCAACTAACGCTTGAGATTATTCGGGGTTGATTAAATTGTATCAGATCCGGACCTGTTAACTCTCTCCGTCCGATGCCACGGGGAGATCTCCCACCTTATTTGGGGTGGGTGAGAGATGTCTTCTCTTTTAGAAATTGGTATAGCTTTCATTGTGTAAAATCTCCCCATTTCGACTCATTTCTCCCCGGTTTTAGTCACTTTTTTCATGGTACTCCTCGTTTGGATTTTTAGAGGTTGGCAGGTCTGCAGATCAGAGAAGTGGGTGGGATGGTGAAAGTTTTAGAGTGTCGGACATGAAAAAAAGAACAGATTAGTACACATTAGTTTTCTATGGCCTGTGCATTGAAGACTTACAGGGTACCTATATTCAGGACGTCTATTACAGACGACGAAGACAATCGAATTGTTGTCAAGCTATGAATGAGCAGGCTTATAATCAGAGTGATTTCAGCCGTGACCATTCCAACTTTATTTCAGACATTGTATTTAGGACTCAGTTACGTACCCCGTTCATTAAAAAATAAAAATATTTTAAGTCGAATAAGCTACGAGTTAAGTAAGATCTAGTTGCTATTTCTAGCAGTTGTAGTAGTTAAGTAGAAACTCTGCTGTTGTGTTGTAAGACATAGTTTGAAGTTGTTAGCATCATTTTGTTGGGAAATACCTAAAGCAAATTCTCTGGGATTTCATCACTGACATTGCCAGAACACCAGCTGGCAAGAGGGAATGTGAAGGGCCGTTCGAGTCATGTACACACGCTTCTTCATATATCCAGCATTGAGTAGATTTCACTGAGGTTAAAATTAAAGAACTGACAATATGATATCCTCAGCGAGCTATTGAAATGGGGTTCTAATAATTGTTTCTACGTTTGGCACAAGGCCAGCAATTACTCAGTACATTACTGGTACTTTACTTTATCGACCCCGTAAGGATGAAAAGCAAAGTTAGCCTCGTTGGGATTTGAACTCAGAATAGCAAGCGTCGTAACTCTATGCGTCAAAGCATGGCGTCCGACCCTCTACCGATACTGCCAATCCACCATAATGGCATATCTTCTTACTGGATGCTAACACATCTGGAGTATATTTAAACCAGCGTATTCAACCAGAATTCTATCACCCCTTTCTGATAAAACCGACTGTAACCAGCCACTCTTACTGATGTTAAGGTATTGTGCTCAAAATAAATAATATCAAAATCTCATAGATTCGATATTATTTGAGATAATTATGTGAGGTACCGTGAAAATATAATAGTAAATGTAGAGTAATGGAAATGCTAAATGGTTAAGATGTGATAAATATACAAAAGTTAGGGCGGCGGATTGGCAAAGTTTTTGAAGCATAGGACAGCATTTTGGGGATTTAGTTCCAGATTTTTATGTTTTGAGTTAAAAATCCCACCGAAGTCAATTTGCCTTCCATCTTTCTGTGTCGAAAAAATGTGTATGTGTACTATGTACTGTGGTTGATATAATCGACTAACGCTTTTCCTCAAACCACCAATGTACTAAAGCAAATAAATAGTTGGTACTAACATAATGTATTGGACTAATAATGTTTTAATTAATTAAAATTTCAGCCATATTAAAGAGAAAAAACGAAACAATCTGATAAAGAAAAAGAAGGAAGCAACCCCAAAGTTTAAATTAATATAGATTAATTGAAATTGAGTCTGACAGACTGATTATCGTAATAGATTGAATAGATTCGATCGCAAGGTTTTTAATTATGAAACACATTTTGAAGCGACGGTTTAATATATCTAATGGCGGCAGACATACATGATTAAAAATAAAAATGAAAATAAACGACTTATTTTCGTGTTATATCGAAGTGTGTACATTTTAGATACATCAATAATGATTTTTGATTTGTTACTTACTACTCTAAATGTATCCATGAAATATGAATACAGATTATATTAGAAAGTTTATACATTTTAAGTATTTTAGTCTATGTATTTCTATAAACCAATCGATTGAATAAAAAGCAGTTATACTTTTGAGTCATTGGCATGAAAATATTACCTTCATTACTGTATGTTGAAATCTCTCTCTCTTTCTCTCTCTAAATATATATATATATAAATGAAAAGTATAGAAATTATTATGAGCAAGAAGCACACAGTATTTCATAATATATAAGTGACTATAGCGTCAAAATGGGAAAATAGTTAACGTAAGATGTGGGGAAAATAATTCAAACTCAATTCAAAAAGAATCAGGATATAGATTCATCCAACAGAATTTAGTGAAATTCAGGGAAAAATCAATATATATATATATATATATATATATATATATATATATATATATATATATTAGAATGATCGAGTATCGAAAAATCGGCGTACGAGTTCACGATAAACAAAATTCGATATGAGCGGCAGAGTGCTCACTGATTTAGATAAATCAGAGCTATAACTATCGTTAAAATACCGTCACACACAGAACAAGTCTATAATCAACCGCACGATCGAAAATTTACGATTACGGAAGATTCGGGACACTCAGATAAAAAATCTCAATAATTCAATAAATTAAATGAATGTAAAAAGCATACCCGGACCCGCTAGGAAGATGTTAAATCTAGCTTCTTGGGTTTCTGTAAATCCTTAAACTGTTCTCTATCAGCTCACATAAAAATATATAAGACTTCTAGAATTCAGCGGACAGGAAATTTACTTCTTCAACGAGCTTTGTCCAAACGGATATATTAAAATGGCTGGTGTATTTGTTGGCGGGGCTTTTGTATGACTGACCAGGAGCACGCTATATCTTTGAGCACCACATTCATTTCACTTTGTTCTAGTCCTCTCAGTTTGGTGTCTTTACCAGGGACGGATCTTGTACTATAAGTTGCTTAATGCTAATAGTGCTGAGATCGATATATTTGACTAAATACCTTCAAAGCCATGTCCCCTTCATGGCTGCAGTCTAATGTTCGAAGCCAGTAAAAGAATATAAGAAAAGTAAAAAATAAAATGAGAAAAATTCAATCCAGTCAAACTTAAATGAGTTTAAATGAGTTTAAATGAAATATATTTCAAATCTTAAATATTTAACCCTAAATATCTTCAATGAGTTGTTGTCTGCATTTGATTTTCCAAATGTTCGACTTAATTATAGGTTTACATCTGAGGGGCTAACGAGTACCTGGCGCAATAGATATTTTCACCCAGTGAACTTCAAATTTATAATTAACCTGATTTTATTTTATTTGCAATATTATTGACCTTCCAGCATCTCCGATAATTGATTTAAGCAGTAATTTGCCGTAGTTTCCTTTCATCCTGTGTAACATCCTATTAACCGTATTCTTGTTTTGCAAAGAAAGAAAAAAGAACTTTGCAAATTAATACATTAATTCCGGCTTTTTTTATTTATATATAATAGAAAGTCTAGTTAGATTTAACAACGAGAGGAATAAGATTAGCTTGATAGCTTCGATCGAAAAAGGGGCCGCGAGCATGGCTTCGTGGTTCAGAAGATAATTTCACAACTACGAAGAGGTGCTGAAAAGTTCCTGGTTTTATCGCTGCTATAGAGGCCTGCTTGTATACCCAACCTTCCGAGTTCTTTTTAGAGGGCTTAGAAGAACTGAAGGACCGCTGCAATCAGTATATGGATCAGAGAGAGAGCATAATAAGTTGTATAAAATCATAATTAACTGATCCTCCTGTATTTTATTTTACCCAAAGCCAGGAACTTTTCAGCTCGTAGACACTTTCGATTTATATGTATGTATATATATATATATATATATATATATATATATATATATATATATATATATATATATATATGTGTGTGTGTGTGTGTGTGTGTGTGTATATATATATATATATACATATATATTATTCTTTATGTACCACAATCAAAAAGTGTTTTATAACATTTAATCACTTACAATAGTTTCATCCTAGCACAAGCCCGGAATCATCGGTGTATACAGTAAAGGTTAAAACACAAATATAATATCAGAAGTTTGTCAATGAACATTTTGAGGATACATAATATGGGAAGTAGGCATAAGTATCAACATTTATATAAGAGAAGATAGCAAAGGTAGAACAAGCGTATGAAAATATGAGCATATAAATGCAAAAAATGAAATTAGGAGCAGCTGAAAGCATTAAAAATGTTTTAAACATGCTGCTATAGAGAAACATGCTGCTATAAAGAAACATGCTGCTCTAGAGAAACATGCTGTTATAAAGAAGTTAAGTATAGTGCAGGTGCTTTTTTCCGATGATAACACTTATTCTATATTGGATTCTTACTTTACTGATTATATTTACTCAACATTAATTCCTTTGAATGGTTTGATTAATAATAATTGTTTCTACTTTCGGTACGAGGCCAGCAATTATCCCAGTGCATTACTGATTCTTAATTTTATCGACCCATTAAGAAGGAAAGGCAAAATAACCTCGGCGGTAAAGGGTCATAACTCTATGTTGCAAAGCATGGCGTCCGACCTTCTACCGATACTACCAATCCTCTACCCTTGATTAATAATGATAACACTTTAACCTATATTTGATGTTTATGTTGCTGACTGCACTCCGAACTAGTCACCGCTGTTCCAATTTCTGGGTGGTAGACTTTATCCTTCTTTCAATTTAACCCCACTACAAGGCGTTTGGGGGACTTTACTGGATCCCACTCTATTGCATTCATTCAGAGCAGGTTTCAAGTCTGGAAATAATTGCCTCCCCTTCCCGTATATGTCACCGAATCCCTAGAAATGATTTTCCCTCATTTAGTAAACTATTTAACCCTTTTGATATCAAATCACACGAATTCGCTCTTGAACCTCCAATACAAAACGATCTTTTTTACTGTATATATTTTTATCTAAAATCTCTATGATAATTTTATGCAAGAGCCTTTGTTTAGTTACTTTCCAAACACTATCTTATTCACTATCAAGTCTCCTTCCGAATTCTTGACGAGGGCAGGGGAAACACCGCTCCGTCCTAGGCACAGAGACTGTCACTCTCTCCCCTTCCCTTTTTCTTTCTCCCATTGCCTATTAGTCTTTGCACTTTTCTTCCCATTTATGGCATTTATAGTCCTTTCGTCTAGCTTCCTATTCAACTAGATCTGCCCTTCTTTACCATTTCCTCCATGTTTTTTCATTACTTAATTTTATTTTTATCTTTCTTTTTAATATCTCCATCATTGTATAACTTCTGTTTGTAAAATATAGTTGACATAGTATGTTTATATATAATACATTATTTGAAACTCGGTGATAATGTCTTTCATTAGAAATATGTTAACGAAAGAGTTAACAAACAAAATGGTTGTTGCGTATTTTAATAACATTTTTACTTTCTATATCAATGTACAGTGTGCAATATAACAAAATATGTTTATTCTTCGTAAAAAATTAAAAGTACCACTGCATACTTGAGTGTAATCATAGTACAATATCGTTTAAGGAACTTGAAACTTTAGTTTTGAATTACTGATCTTCCAAGCGTTTTAAAATCTCATTTTAATTAAGATGACATCCAGTTGATGATAATTATTGCATTTTTTTATTGGTTTATTGATTGGGAAGACAGAAGACTTTCTTCCTATGCTTTATCTAGATGATCACCGACAATTAAATTCAACTATAATTAAAAGTTGTTTTTTGGTTTCTTTATTTGTTTTTGTTTTTACTTTTGATAAGAATTTGTTTTATTTCCACAGAAGAATATTTAATTAAAATAAAATTACATTAATTTTTGTAAAAATTTAATTGTAAGCTTTATTAACTTTCCTAAACAAAACAAATCTCGAAAATTTATAAAAAGATTAAAAAAAAAAAAAACTATCTGTCTTACCAGAAGACTGTCTGAATATAAACCATTCATCTTTATTCAAAATCTCTCTTTCAGATGACACCTAGCTTGTTGCAGAACAAGCCCACTTGAAAGAAACGGATATATTTAAACTGGTAATATATATATATGCTTAGTAGCTGTTTCCTGAAAATTTGTTTTGCTGCGGAACCCATACCTAATTTTAATTAAAATGTTAATGAAATGTAAATTATTTTAGATAAAGTATTCAATTACATGAATTTTTTCTTATTATCAAAGTCTATTAAAAGACACCTGGTAATGATGGTGATAGAGCAGGTGAAGGAATAATTTTGCAAACCAGGCAGCGAAACAGAATTCGATATAAGTTCAGTTTATCAAATTTTTCTCACAATGATTTACCAGTTTTTCTAAAGTTATTATTTAAACCGATCGACTGTTGTTACAATTATTTTCTGCCTTTGGATTCTCACATTTAAATAAAAAAAACAATTATATATATATATGAATAATTGTTTCCACTTTTGGCACAAGGCCAGCAATTACCCCAGTGTATTACTGGTACTTTATTTTATCGACCCCGTAAGGATGAAAGGCAAAGCTAACCTCGGCGGGATTTGAACTCAGAACGTAAAGGGCCATAACTCTATGCTGGAAAGGATGCTGGTTGACGCTCTGTCGATGCTGCCAATCCTCGGCGCATATAAATGTGTATGTTATTGGTTTCAATAGTTTAGCATACTTCTGCCACAACATATACCTATCTCCAAGCTTGTTTTCTATTTGCATATCAAAGTCAATATAATTTCTCATTAAAAAATGCCCCCCCACACACACAAAAAAAAACGATTATTATTCCGAAAAATCTGCACGACATAAGCTATATATATTATTAAGCGAACCATTCAATGTTGTGACGTGCGTTCTATGCGTGTTTCCACGATTCACATTCATAAATAAAGCTAATATTTATCCCGATAAAAAGAAAAGAAAATTATTTCAATTGCTAATTCATTAGAATGATTGACTTTTGACATTATAATCAATATAACTAAAATAATATTGCGTTGTGTTTGTTTGTCACGCTCATCTTCAAACCTGACACAGAAAAATATTTTGAAATGTCGGTCACCTCAACGGGATTCCAAGAGATTTGAATTTCTTTTTCTTCTTTGACGCTTATTCAGAAAAGAGGGAATGGTATCGATTATGAACCATTTCAGTGCCTCTAAGAATGGTAGGAGAAAAGAAAGAAACTCATCAGTGTTCGAGGAGTCATGGCTATACCCTTAATTTCACTTTCCTGTGTGTGTTTTAACATATTCTGCGGTTTGGTCGTTTTCTGATTGTCTGAGATATTTTCTGGTGTATGTGGAAGGCTCTCCATCGGTTACGACGACGAATGCTCCGATTGATCCGAACCACGGAACAGCCTGCTTATGAAATTAACGTGCAAGTGGCTGATCATTCCATAAACACACATGCTCTTGACGTAGTTCTCAGGAAGATTCGGTGTGACACCGAATGTGACAAGACTGGCTCTTCGAATTAGAGGTACAATTCCTTTTTGCCATCTGAGTGAACTGGAACAACGTGAAATAAATTGTCTTGCTCGAGGACACAGCGCGTCACCGAGAATCGAACTCACGACCTTACGATGATTGTGAGCCAAATTTCATAAACACAAAAGCACGCATGTATGATAGGTCTATGATATCTCCTGTCTGTTGATGTTCTATAATGATGGCATAGCGTCCAACATATGTAAATACCAATTCTATGATGCATATGGGTATATTCATTATTGGCTAAAGATGTGTACCCAGAGAGAATGGGCTGGACTATTTCTCTCTCATCTCTAAGTATTCTGCAGTTTTGGGTGTTTTGGGTGGTTCCTGCTAAGGAGTATTTGATCTTGTGACACAATCAACAATCATTCAATCTTTGTTCTGCCCTTTATATCCAGTATTCCGAATGTCCTAGTTTTTTTTTTCTATTGGCCACCAAAGAGCTTTTTTGACCAACGATTCATTATGCTATTGTATATATAACTTCATCTTTATCATCACTATTATTATTGGTTATGGTCATGGTGGTTTTATTATTGAGATCAAATTCCGCTGAGGTTAGCTTTGCCTGCCATCCTTACGGGATCGATAAAATAAAGTACCAGTAACGCACTGGGGTCGATTAAATCGACTTATACCACCCTGCAAATTTTTGAACTTGTGTCTAACTTAATATATAAAGTGACTAGAAGAATGAAATAAAGAAAAACACATACAAGACAGGTTCACACACACACACACACACACACACACACACACACACACACACACACACACACACACACACACACACACACACACACACACACACACACACACACACACACACGCACACACACACACACATTCACTCTCATTTAAACACATCGAATCCAAGAAAGTTTTATTTATATATAAACAAATGAATTACTGCAAATGTAAAACCCTAAATTCTATTCAATTTCTGATTCAAAAACAAAACTATATTTTTAATGTTATTAATTCAAAAAGGAATTAATGTTTTTAATTGATTCTAATTTATGTTTCATGAAGTATTTTAAGATTCTGAAAGTGATTATCAAAGTCTACAACTCCGGAGATCATAAGACAATCGGCAAAACACAACTATACCCGCACACAAACGAACGTATACGCCAAATACACATAATTATAAAGTATGTTTATATATCCTCGCTGAAACGAACAACGTCAAACAGTGATTCGTTAAGCATATGTCATACGTTACAAAGCATCAAGCATTGTACGAGGGTAGGCTGAACATTTTATAGCTGACTATTAGTGATGATAGAGATGTGAAATCTTGCATACATTAATTTCAGCTCTTCTTATTAATAACTGCATTGTTTCTTTCCAGGAACTAGGTTGAAAAATAAACCTCACGGGTTACCTTGGTCAGCCTATGAACATTTCAGATGCCTCTCTTCGCTAAGAACATTTAGAAGGTAAGTGCTTACGTTAAAAACCAATACATCTACATATATTTAACATAATATTCAAATCCGTGACAGCAACTCTACCGAATCGAAATCGATTCTTTCGAAATTATTTTTCCATTAACAAAACGCTTCTTTAGAATCACCTGTGTTTTTTAGTATGTTTCTGTCAGTTTATTGCTAAAATTATTGCTTTTCATATAACTGCTTCTTTATAACTGCTGTAGAATTGGTTAAAATGTGCACATTTTCCCACTATAAAATACATTCTTTGTTTCCTGCCTTTCAATTTTGAGATATAATCTTCTACAATTTCTATCTGTGAGAATGGTACATGTGGCAGTAAGAGAATGGTAGAACACATAAAGGAGCATTCCAAAGACAGACACTTCACTACTTATACATCACACATATGTGTAACTGTGCATAGGTATATGTCGGTATATCTATTGATACACGTCTGTAAATATATATATATATATATATATATACGGTAATATATATATATATACGTGTATAATATATAGTATATATATATATATATAATATATATATATATAGATATATATATATATATATATATATATATTTAATATATATATCTATATATATATATATATATATATATATATATATATATATATATATATATATATATATATATATATATATATATATATATATATATATATATATATAAATATATATATATATATATATATATATATATATATATATAATATATATATATGTATATATATATATATATAATATATATATATATATATATATATATATATATATATATATATATATATATATATATGATATATATATCTATATATATATATATATATATAATATTATATATATATAATATAATATATATTATATATATATATGTGGGTGTATGTAATAATGCATGCATGTCTGTGTGTGTACATACATATGCATTATATATATATATATATATATATATTTATATATATATATACACATGCATGCATACATATATACGTACAATATACCTAAATACATACATACACACATATATACACACATACACACGTACAGACACACAAACACATACATACATATACACCTAATGTCTTCGTTGATAAATGCCAATCAGTTTTGTTTGGAGTGGTGACTATTAAAACGCTCACTATTAGCTGATATTCAGTATTCAATACATTTCTATTGAATCATATGCAGAGAGGGGTAAAGCAAAAATACATGAAGCGCGCGCAATTTCATTGACAAGTATTCTCTTGTATATACATCTTCATTCTACTGTATCATTTTGCAGTGTTTTTTTCCGTTTACTTTTTGCATATATATATATATTATATATATATGTCTGTGTGTATGTGTGAGTGTGTATGAGTGTGTGTGTGTGTGTGTGTGTGTGTGTGTGTGTGTGTGTGTGTGTGTTTATATATATATGTATGCACATATATATGTATGCACATGCAGTGTTTTTTTCCGTTTACTTTTTGCATATATATTATATATATGTGTAATGTCTGTGTGTGTGTGTGTGTGTGTGTGGTGTACATTATATATGTATGCACATATATATGTATGCACATGCAGTGTTTTTTCCGTTTACTTTTTGCATATATATATATATATATATATATATGTGTATGTCTGTGTGTGTGTGTGTGTGTTGTACATATATATGTATGCACATATATATGTATGCACATGCAGTGTTTTTTCCGTTTACTTTTGCATATATATATATATATATGTGTCTGTCTGTGTGTGTGTGTGTGTGTGTGTGTGTGTGTGTGTGTGTGTGTGTGTGTGTGTGTACATATATATATGTATGTACATATATATGTATGCACATATATATATGTATGTACATATGTATGTATATATGTATATATATATATAAATATATATATATATAGTTCAGAATTGAATTGAATGTGTGTTTTGTGTGTGTGTGTGTGTGTGTGTGTGTGTGTGTGCGTGCGCGCGCGCTCGCGCGCGTGTGTGTGTGTGTGTGTGGCAGTTGTTTTGTTTTTAGTATTGAGAAATTTTCGTTTGCATCAAATGAACTATGTAAATGTGTATTGAGCGGGAAAGTTGAAATTTTATAAGAAAGTATCAGGTAGTACATTGTAAAGGAAAGACGTTGCTATA
>CAXHJY010001467.1:37500-58803 GCA_964016885.1 Eledone cirrhosa | reverse complement strand
GGGCAAGGCAAGGCAGTAAGACGTATGTAGGTGTTTATGTTTAGCGAGTTCGTGTGTTAATTGGTGTGTAAATAAATAATTCAGATGGCTTTTAGGTGTACGTACGTACGTACAGCTTGTGTGTGTATGTATAACCTGTGTGTGTGTGTAGAGAGAGAGAGAGAAAGAGATAGTGTGTAGTGTGTAGATATTATTTAATGGTATGAAACGTTGAATGTGTGCTGTGTGTTTTTGTCTTTTAAAAGCTTCATCTGTATTAACCCAGTTAACGAAAAGAAAGGAGCTAGGAACAATATTTCAGAAGGAGATAAAAAATAAAAATAAAATAAAAGCATAAGAATGTTGTGTATATTTTTTTATGATTAAAAGAAGCTTCTTTTTTCTTCTAATCTTAAATCATCATCAATATCATCAATATCAATATTAATATTATCAGTGTTATAGTCAGTTTAACCAAGTGGCTAGGCAGGAATATATGTATGTATATATATATATATATATATATCATATACTATACACACACACACACATACATACATAATAAATAATAAAAAGGAGGAAATGAAGAAAAATAGAGAGAGAGAGAGACTAGTGACGACACACAGACAGAAAGGACGTAAGACACACAGACAGATTACACATGAACACAGAGACAGAAGAAAACAAGAAATACATATATTAGACACACAACACACATTATATATTTAGGCTGTGTTAGATATATATATATATATGTATATATATTAGAATATTGTATATAGTAGATGTATGTATGTATATATATATATTTATATGTGATATAGTTGCGTGATCAGCGAGTAATGGCCAAACTCTGAGTAGCAAAAAAAAAAAGGAGACAGCAATTTCAGTAATATAATAAAGAAATATATATGTAATATATATATATATGTAATATATATATCATATACATTTACACGTTACATACAAATATATATTTATATATATATATAGTATTATTAGACAAACACACACATTATATATATACATTTAGAGTAATATATATATACACGTATATGTATACATATAGTTTCTTCAGACATTATATACATATCTAGAGTAATATATACACATGTATATATATATATATATCTTCAGACAAACATACATATATACATATTTAGAGTAATATATACACATATATATATATATATATCTTCAGACAAACATACATATATACATATTTAGAGTAATATATACACATATATATATATATATATATATATTATATATACATCTTCAGACAAACATTATATACATATTTAGAATAATACATACACATATATATACATATGCATATATATATGTTCAGACAATCATACATATATACATATTTAGAGTAATATATACACATATATGTATATATCTTCAGACAAACATTATATACATATTTAGAATAATACATACACATATATATACATATGCATATATATATGTTCAGACAAACATACATATTATATACCTATTTAGAGGAATATATACACATATATGCATGAACATGTACATTTATATATATATGCCTTCAGACAAACATACATTTTATATACACATTTAGAGTAATATATACACATACATACATGTACATATATATATATATATATCTTCAGACAAACATACATATTATATACATATTTAGTGTAATATCTCTACAGATATATACACACATACATATACATACACGTATATATATCAATATATGTATATTGATATATATATTAAAAACATTTGAAATGAAATACTTTCATGATCTTTGCTCACCTTATCGCGAGGAATAGGGCCTTTAGTCCCCATATCCTGCTATACTTGTCTTTTCTCCTACGTAGTTTATATATAAGACTTTTTTTTTTTTTTTACAAAAAAAACCCTGGGAGGGGAAAAAGACTCGATTAAGGTTTTTTTTCTTCTTTTTCTTAATTTTTTCTGTTTTTTTAGGACAAACTCAGACGATGTAGTCGAATTAATAATAATTTCAACTGCATCGACGACGGCTTTCCGGCATTTTAAAACAGACTGAGACCCATTTAAGACACTAAAAACACGACGTGTTTTTTTTCTTTGTTTTCTTTTTTTTTTCGCGACGAAAGAAACACTGGCAGGCAAAAAAAAACAACCCGACATTAGGTCAACCTTTCTTCAATGGTGTTTCTCCATAACTCGGTATTTGGTTATTATGGCGTCTGATAGTGGTGGCAGAGAAGGGGAGGAGAGTAAGCGAGAGAGGAGATAGTGAGAGGGTACGAATGCCCGTGTGAGAAGGTACGAGTGTCTATGTGAGAGGGTAGGAGGAGAGTAAGCGAGAGATACAGAGGAGGAGAAGGAGAAAGTGAGAGGGTACGAGTGTCTATGTGAGAGGGTAGAAGGAGAGTAAGCGAGAGAGAGGGAGGAGGAGAAAGTGAGAGGGTAAAAGTATCTATGTGCTAGAGGGTGGGAAAAGAGTAAGCAAGAGACAGAGGAGAGAGTAAGAGTGTCTATGTGAGAGGGAGGGGGGGCCGGATTTATGTGATGTGATGTGATATGAGAGAGAGGGATACAGGATACAGACACAGTCACATACAGAGAGAGGGAGGAGGAAGTAGATAGAGATAAACAGACAGACGGAGAGAGGCGAGGAAGGAAGGTGTAAATAGAGATAGATTAAAAGATTGAAATATAAAAGCAGACAGACACAGAGAAGGAAGGAGTAAATAGAGGATTAAAAGATTGAAAGAGAGGAGTAGATAGAGTCAGACAGACAGACGGAGAGAGGAAGAAGTAAATAGAGAAAGGTTAAAAGATTGAAAGAGAAGAGCAGATGGAAACAGACAGACAGACGAAGAGAGGAAAACAGGAACTGAGTAAGTGAGAGAGATAGAAATAAAGGAATAGAGAGAGGGGGAACAACGGAACTGAGATTGAGAATTAGAGGTACAGACAGAGAGATATAGATAGAACCAGAAGAATATAGAGAGGGAGTAAAAGCAATGTGGATGGGGGGGAAGAGACAGACAGGCAGTGAGAAAAAGAGAAAGAGAGAGTCTAAGTGCAGTGCAGTACAAAGTAGTAGCGGAAGAGGAGAAGGAGGAAAAAGAGAGAAATAGTAAGAGAAAACGAGAGAGAAAAATGACAGAGAAAAGAGAGAAAGGGAAAAAAACAGAGAGGGAAAAGAGAGAGAGAGGGGGATAAGATAGAGAAGAATAAGAGAGAGAGAGGGATAAGAGAAAGAGGAAGAAAGACAGAGGGGGGAAAAGAGAGAGAGAGATAGATAAGGGTAAGAGAAAGGAAGAAGAGAGAGAGAGAGAGACCGCATTGCATTGTGGGCGTGTTAGTGTTATTTATGGAGGCGGAGCGGTAGTGGAGTGTTGTTAGATAGAGACAACATATTAGACCGAGATCGGAAGCACGCAGGAACACATTTCAATGCTTCGATGAAATGCTGTGTTGTCTTTTGGATGGTGTTGTTATTGTTGCTCCTGCCTCTTCCCCCCCTATCTGTGGACGAAGAAAACTAGTGCTTTTATTATTTTTTTAAATCCTGATTCCATGAACGGTCTCCACGGTAAGGATAGCAATAGGATATTTATTGATACTAATTGTGTTATTTTATATATTAAATTATTAATTTATTATTAAACAATTTTTGTATTATTTATCATTCTGATCCTTTTTTTTTTTTTTTTTTTTTTTTTTTTTCTCCTCTTATTTACGCGGACCCATAGTTTTGTTTTTATTTTATATGTTGATGAATTATTAATGTTATTAATTAATGAATGAATTATTATTAAACAGTTTTTACTATTTATCATTCTGATAACTTTCGAGGACCTATATTTTAAATGATATCGATAAAAAGTATGATTATTGCTATATTATTATTCAAAGAAATCACACGAGTTGCTTGCGACTCGGAGTTTTCCCGTTTTTTTTTCTTTTTCTGTATTTTTGAATCTCTTAGATAAATCTTATATCCCTCTCTAATTCATAATATTCAGTACTTACTTTTTTATTTTCAGCTTAATTGCATATATACCCGTATATTCTTTTTCATTAGAATACCTCCTCTCTTCTTTCTCTCTCATCGATTTTGTTTTTTCCTTCCATTTAACTTTTCAATAGGAAAAACTTTTCAACTTTTTTCTGATACATACGTACACGGGTTATATATATTTATATGTAATTTAAAATTCGACTATTTGATAGTTGTTTTGTTTGTTTTTTTTTTTTTCTTTCTCTCCTTACTTTTCCAATTGATGTTGTCATTTTCAATTACCACTCTGTGTGTGCGTGTGTGTGTCAGATTACTGGATGGATGAATGAAATGTCATCAGTTAATACCAATATCCAACTTAGTATTTTATTTATATTCAATGAAAGGAGAGTATAGATATTATAACGATTCTCTGTCCTACGGTTAAGCTTTTATCGTTTTGATGGAAAATGAGAAATATACAGGCTTATTTCTCCTTTGCTATCGAAATCATCGGAACTTAACCGTAGAGCAAATTCTGTGTTTGTGATTCTTTTAAATGTGAAGGTATTTGGTAAATAAAACGTGGGTTTCTAGGTGTATATTTTATGAATCTGCATAAGTTATGTATACAGGTATTTAAAATAGTTTTCTTCGGTGGGTTAGATGGTGGTTCCTGTCATCTTTTGCTTCTACCGTTTTGTTTTAACCCAAACCACCAAACCAGGCCGTTCGGACGTATACATATGATCACAATCGTTCCAGCTATGACCATCCCGTATTTTTTTTTTTTTTTTTTTTTTATACACATCTAAGATTAAATTCTTCTTCTTCGCCCTAGTGTCTTTTTTATTTTATTTTTTTTCTCCAAGATTTTGTGTATATGTGTGACGACGATTTGGCATTTGTTTCTAACAGGTCTGTTAACCGCTGAGATGCTCCCCTCACTGTTGATGCAGTCGGTCATAATTTCGGTATGCTATGCTGGAACTTATAACCAATCTTTTCTATAAGTATCGCACCTACATACCATTATATTCTGTTGTAGAATATCGTTTTCTCCCCTATTTTCTTGGAATCTACTCGGTATGTAGAATGAAAAGAATAGTCAAACTTTTAAAACTTTTTCTTTTTTTTCTTCCCGTTTCTTTTAGTTTTGAACTATATATACTTTCTGTAATAGTTTCGGAAATAATCTGTTGTTCCGATTATTTGAGTGTGCTTATCTTAAACAGTCCCCTTTCCCCTATTTCTGGTCGTTTGTAGGGCAAGTGAGTTGCTTGGCAATAGTTAAGTTATTTTTATATTCACGCACCCGCATTCATAAATACAGATATATATAGAGAGTGTGAGAGAGAGAGCGAGAGATGTTTACATACCACTAAGTTGAGATTTTGAAATTAAATTCTATTTTGCATATAATATTCTTGTCAATTATATTTATCAGAATTCTTTTGGAATCAGAATTATTATTTTTTGCTATTTTTAACTGCTATTATTGAGTCAGATGTCACAGAAACTCTCTAATTGGAAAGTTCTCATTTCAATCCCAGCATCCCCGTACCACTATCTCGACACATTTTCACTCTGGTTTAGAAAAGTTCCAATCGAAACACGGGTGTTTTAGTCAGTCGAAGAGGTGTGGGGAATTTGACTTGCTATATAATTCTTCTTTTAAGCCGACAGTACAGCTTCTCAACTTTTTAATATTATAACAATATTAAAACTAATATGTAATCAGGTATTTATCTTACTGTTTTATATTTTTTTTATTTATCATATGTAATGAATAGTTTGGGAGTATTAGTTGTTATCCCCTAGAGTAACTTTAGTAATACGGTCTTTCGTTTATCTAGATGGTATCTTAAATGCCTATCCATTAGGTGAAAATTTCTTTTTAACTTATCCCGTCGCTTTTTCTCCTTTTCTTTTTTTTTTTTTTTTTTTGGTTTTCTTCTACATTATTGCGTATCATTCAAATTGTATATTAATCTCAATCTTGTAGACAATTTGTAAATGTTATATTTAATTCTTACTGTATTTTTCTTTGATTTCATATGCTTGTGTATTGCTGTTCTTTATTTAATTTTTTTTTTAAATATTGTGTTGTATGTCAGGTATCTTTTCTACCTTGTTATTTTACTATAATTACGAACATTTTTTTTTTTTTTTTTTACTTCATTCATAGTCGAAATTTTTAATACAAATTTGTATGTATATATATAAATGTACAATACACAAACACTGTTTTTCTAATGTAAAAAATGCTACACATTTTATTTATATTTTTACCTTAAATTACTTACGTTTGTATCCTACATTTTTCTTATTAGAATTTTTAACATTTTATTTAAGTTTGCGAAATGGATAGTTTGTATTATCATATAAGAAATATACAAGATTAAATAGAAGTAGGTACATATAAATTAATTGCTACGAACCATATAAATATAAACAGGGACATATTATCAAAGCTAGAAGAAAAATGGATGTAGTTTGGAATTATCAACTCATGCATGACACCTTAATTGATGTTGCAAGAAGAAAATTAAAAATAGAATTCGTAGAATTTCTTTTCTGGTCTGAATCGTCAAAAAAGAAAAAAAAAATATAAAACAAGACACACACAAAAGGCTAATGCAAAAGTTCGTAAACGTTCGTGCCCCCTGAAAAATGGGTTTACCTTTCTTAACAATTTAATGTATGTTATGTTCACCTAGGTGTGCCGATATTTAGTTCCAAGAATTCTAGGCTGTTACCTGCAATTATAGACTTTCTACCGAGACAGAAACCGTTGTCTCTTGTAATAATTGTTTCTACGTTAGGCACAAGGCCAGCACTTATCGCAGTGTATTACTGGTACTTTATTTTATCGAACCCCGTAAGGATGAAAGGCAAAGTTAACCTCGGCGGGATTTGAACTCAGAATGGCAAATGTCACAGATCGGTTTTAAATAAAGTACCAGTAATGCACTGAGTAATTGCTGGCCTTGTGCCTAAAGTAGAAACAATTATTATTATTTGGCAGTATCGGTAGACCGTCGGACAAAATATTCTGCAGTATTTAGTTACGGCTTTCTACGTTTTTGTTCAAATCCCGCAGAGGTTAGCTTTACCTTAAAAAAAAAAAAATTATTACAGGGTTGATAAAATATCAGTTAATGCACTGGGGTCAATTTTATCTATTTCCCCACCCCCACCAAATTGTTGTCCTTGTGCCTAAATCATAAGTCGGGACAATATGCTTTGCGGTATATAGTTACGTCTCTTTACATTCAAATCCCACCGAGGTTAACTTTGCCTTTCATCCTTATGAGGTCGATAAAATAAAGTCAGTAAGGCACTTGGTTTCAATTTAATCGACTTTCCCCTCCCCTCCAAACTGTTGGCCTTGTGCCTATATCAGAAACCATTATTTACATTCTATGTTCAAATTCAACCGAGGTTAACTTTGCCTTTCATCCTTACGGGGTCGATAAAATAAAGTACCAGTAATGCACTGTCGATTTAATCGACTTTCCCCTCCCCCAAATTGCTGGCCTTGTCTATAGTAATCACTATTATTAAAGGTGGTGAATTGCCAGAATCAGAGGTTCGGACGAAAGTCTTGTGGCGTTCGTCCTTGTTTTTTATGTTCTGGGTTCAAATGCCCACAAAGTTGTCTTTACTTTTTATCTTTCAGAAGTCAATAAAATAAGTACCAATCAAGTACTGAGATCAATATAATCGACGACTGAGATCAATATAATCGACGATACCTCACTCCACACATACAAAAAGATACCTGAGGGGCGGTGGATTCCTCTCCTTGGGGTCGATTTATTTTATCTTATTTTTTTTTTATTGCAGTTTGTATTAGCAACTATTTCCGACCACAAAGTCTGCGGTTTTATGTCAGTGTTTCAAATCGTTTTTATACGGTATAAAACATTTATTGACAGATAAAATGAATATTATTTAACAGAAAGCTGGGTTGCGCCGCCCCACTAGTCAATACAAAATATAATGTAATTTTATTTGAAAATAATTTTCATTTAGGTGGTAGACATAATCCGTTACCCGGTTTAGAGCAAGCATTAGGGCCAGGTTTCCGGTCTCCGGGTGTCGGAAAAGTGCCATGAGCACTGTTCCTCTCTCCTAAATTAAGTAGTAAAAAAAATAAATAAATAAATAAAAAAAATCTGAAAAGTCGGTAGTTATAAAAGTTATCATGAAAGATCGTTGCATTATGGAACAAGTGTTAAAAGTGCCGGTGATTTCAGTTGAAGTCATTCATTCACTCACGCATCTATGAGAGTGAGAAAGGCGTGATAAGTATTGCCATTTCTATCACCTCTTGAAAAAAAAAAAAATAGCATTTTTATCCGAACTAAAAGAAACTAATGCTTATAAAATATCTTTTTTTAAAACTTATTTTAATTTAGAATGGTAAACTATATATTCCATCTGTATACATGCTAACGATTTCGTCTAATATATTAATTGTTTCTACTTTAGGCACAAGGCCAGCAATTACCCAGTGCATTACTGGTACTTTAATTTATCGTCTAATATATTAATGTTAATGTTTTATACGAGGGTCGACTGAAAATTTCATAGACTGACCAAGATACTCACATGGAATGACCAAATGAGGTTTATTTATCAACAGCCCCTGGAAAGAAACAATAAGAATTGAAATTAATGCAGGCAACATTTCACAGCACTAGCATCACTCCTTCATAGTCAACTTATGACAGCTTCAGCCCACCCTTGAACGTTTATAATAAATAAATAAATAAAAGATTTTAAGAATGGGGGTAAGATGACTCTCAAACTCAGCTACATGCAACAAGGAGTGTTGGAGTTTCCTCTTTTAATGATTTTAGATAAATTTCTTAAGAATTCCAACACAAACTCTCAGCATTGTCACGGATGATAGCGAGGCTAAGATATTGGAATAACTAAGTATTCTCTGTTAAAATAAATTGTATTCGTCCTGGTTCTGGTTCTTCACGTTCTTAGTTCAAATAATCCCACTGTGCTTAAAACCTTATCATTCATCCTTTCGAGACTCGATAAAATAGAAGTACTGATTGGAAGGGAGGGGCAGTATAATCTATTTCCTAAATATTTCTGGCCTTATTCCTAAATGAGGAAGGACTCTTAAACTTGTCATATGAGAATTATATTTATTTTTTTTAAAGACATTTGTAATTTCAACTGCTTTGGGTTTTTTTTCTTTTAGTTTTATTGCTTGAACGTTGATGCGAATTGTGATATATATCATTGGAACAAGTTGTTTTGCTTCGTTTCGTTTCTCTTCAAATAAGTCCAAAAAGTTAATAGTAAAGTTTAAGACTTGTCCTTACTTTTAGATAGAACCAAGTCTTTTGTACAAGGACATAAATAATACTGATAGTATTTTAGTGAGACGTTTCACTTATCGTTTTTGTTTTTTGAGACCACTTTTCCACGCTGGCGTGAATTTGGGTGGGACAATTTTTAGATGTTTGACAACTGGTATTAACTTTTAGTCGCTTTTCTCGACACAGAAATGGTGTACCTATTCTAAACCGGATACAGTTATATAGATGTAGATATAGATATATTTTATTAGGGCTAAATATAGTCTTGTTACTCTGGAGTTTTGCCAATTTATCACAGGGTCATCAGACAAGAGTTCTTGTCTGATGACCCTGTGATAAATAGGCAAAACTGCAGAGTAACAAGACTCACTATTTAGTCTTAATAAAATGAATATTAAAACTCCACTTCGGTATTGTGTACTCATTTCTCGCACATGTCAACCATATACGTATGTATGATACTCTGAGAAGGTCATGCTGCCCTTAAAAACACTCATCAGTTGGGTTCTAACTTCAATTTATTTTTATTGGTTAACTAGCTAGTTTTTCCATCGGTTAGTTTTATTTAGTTTAATAACCGGATGGTTGTTTGGCTGTTAGTTGTTTTTTTTTTATTGGCAGCATGACTCTCCCAAAGTACGTTTCAAAACACGTTTTCACATAAAAAAAAATCTTGCAGGGCAAAAACGAAGTGTGTGTGTGATTTCATGTAACGTCCGGTTTTCCTCGCATGGGTTGGGCAGATCCTTTCCAAAATAAACCCCATTTTTCTTTATGAATAATTTGTTATATTGGTCAAACGCCATGGATTTGATTATATCAATCCTAGTATATGACTGGTAAAAATAATTTCTATAAAAGACATAAGGTCAGCAATTTGTTGAGAGAAAAGTTGACTTATATCAATTTCAGGCTTTCTTGAGGTGAGGTGGCTGATGCAGCGAGTGTCTCTGGCCACTCTTTGCAGTAACGCTTTTGTCCATGGGGGCACGACTGAGGCACCACTCAGACTGGGGTGTAGTGTCTGCTCCTTCCCTTCTCCCCCTTTTTCAATGTTTGGTCCCTTTTTCCTTTTTATTGTTCCATCTAAAGGTACCTAACTGGTACTTTATTTTATCAACCCCAGATAGATGAAAGGCAAACTTAAACTCGACTGTATTTGAAACCAAACATTTAGCCTGATGCTCTGAATTTGCAAATCCACTGCCTCCTCCTTTGCCCACTTAATCCTGAGTGGGTCGTAAGTGCAGTCCTCAAACATTCCTTCTAGCGGATCCTGTCAGAAGCAACCTGATCCGACTAGATCCCTAAGCAAGACCAGCCAAGCTCATGGATATTGTCCAACTGTCTTGCTTGGGGGTCTACCCCTGGGTCTCCTGCCAGTTGGTTTTGCCCGTAAAATCTATCTAGCAATTCTTTCCTGAGACACTTCTAACCACTGTAAGGTGGTCATGTAGGTGTCATGATAAAAATCACCCAGTCAACACTGCAAAGTAGTCGTGTAGGCGCCATGGTAAAAAGTACACAGTACACACTATGAATGTGGTTGGTGTTAGGAAGGGCATCCAGCTGTAGTCAAGTCAAAATCAGTTCTGTAAGAGCAAGACGTGGTTACCTGACCTGGCATTGCCCACAACAGAACTCGTCTAACCTATGCTAGCATGGAAGAATGGCCGTAAAACAGTGATGACGTTGATGCCTATAATATCGGAGCTGTGACTCTCCAATCTGAGTTGGTAAAAGTTAAGAAATATCTTTGAAATAATTTCCTTATTCTGATGAGGATAATTATGGTTGTTTGTCTGCTAGCCATTTTGTATTGACACTTGATATCTTCAACTGGAAAATCTAGATCAGAATAATTCAGTTTTTAATGTTTAACATCAATATGTACAGAGTGATGGGTATTGTGAGGAAAAATGGAATGAGAAGGATGAGTCATGTGTTGATGGATGAAAGTGACTGGGTGAGAGGAGTGATAGGAATACAAGCCAGTGATGAATGTTGTAAAGGGAAATGGAACAAGATGGTTGGGTCATGTGTTGAGGAAGGGTGATAGTGATTGGGTGAGGGGAGTGATGGAAATAAAGCCAGTGATAAATGTTGTGAAGAGAAATGGAGTGGTGAGATGGTTGGGTCATGTTAAGTGATGGAAATGAATATGGAAGTAGAGGAAAGAGCGGAAACAAAGAAAGTTATATCTAAAGATAATGTAGGAGAAAATGAAAGCCAAGAGGTTGATAGAGTAAGAAGTATGCAGACAATAGGGAGAAAATGGAGAAACTTGTAATGTGGGTTTTTGGCAAGGAAGATCGCCTTAAACGCTTATTTGTATCAAAAAATCTACCTATAAGCTATATATTTGAAACTGTTTTGCCTCTTGTACTATATGCATGTTCTAAGTCTTATGTGCTGATCTGAACTTTGGACAAAAGAATGTTTTTGTTTTAATTTATTAATGAAGATATATATTAGTTTTATGCTTGATATAGTAGGAAAAGAATCTTAACATTTCAGACACTAAGCCTTCATCAGAAAATAGAATGAGAAATTAAAGAAATAGAAATATTAAGGAGGCTGGCAGTGGAAACAAGAAAAAAAATTTTCTCAAGAAATATAACAGGTCTAGACATGTTCCCATCTCTTGGAAAACTGATGGTTTGTGTATGATATACTTTTTTGAAAAGGTGGTGATCAAGCGCGTCTGACATATATATATATGATATAGATGCAATTCAATTCAAGCATTCAACATCCTGTCCTTCAAAAAAAAAGAATGGAGTTTAATTAAAATGATGAAAGTTGATGTTAATTGTTTATTAATTTTTTTTTGTGTCCAATTCCTTGCATCTTGGAATGCCTTGGAAACGTAACCTTTTACTTAAAGTTGCTCTCTGATGAGATCACGAGCATGGTTAAATAATCAAATGACTGATTGCCATTGAAATATGTATCACAGCTTTATTAATAAAGGACTCTTTAACATCTACAACTTTGCATTTACCTTATATTATATATGGAGGCACATGGCTTAGTCGTTAGAGCATTGGCCTGGCAATCGAAAGGTTGTGAGTTCAATTCTCAGACCAGGTGTTGTTTCCTTGAGCAAGACACTTTATTTCACATTACTCCAGTTCACTCAGCTGTAGAAATGAGATGATAGGGACAGGGGTCGTGGAGGTGCCATGGCAAAAAAACACCCTGCACTCACTGTAAATGAGGTTGGTGTTAGGAAGGGCATCCAGCTGTAGAAATCAAGCCAGAATCAGTTCCCGTCCCACCCTTGCAAGCAGCGGACGTAAAATGATGATGATTATTCAATGTTAATAAATGAAAAATATTCTCAATCAAAATATATATTTTATTATACATATTTCAAAGGTACAATGGTGTTTAAGTACGTTTTCATCGGACAAAATATAAGATTTGATATGTGACATTCCGCTAGGGTTTTGATTATTCAATTCCAGTATTAGCAGTCATATATATATATATATATAGAGAGAGAGAGAGAGATGTGTGTATGGTCCCATTACTCCTGATAATCGTAGAGATGCCAAATTGACAAATGGCGTTTCTTGGGCATTTTAAGCCTTGTGGAACTCGTCTTTCTCTAGGCCTGACTGAATACAGCAGATTTCTCCCAGAGAGAGAGATGGGAAGAATCGACCCCAGTACTAAACTGGTACTTTTTCTATTGAACTTAGAAAGCAGTCAGAATGAATACCATAAAGCATTCTGACATTCTAACGACTCTGCCAATTCACCGCCTACCATTTTTATATAATATATATATAATACTCACGCACACGCACGCATACACAAAATGTATGTCTTTCTAAAAATAGTTTAATGAATTATTTGGCCATGCAAGAAACAGCAGTTTTATGTATGTTTGAGACATAAGGCTTCAACAACAGATTTTTATAGAATTCCCAATGAGAGGTATTATTCCCACATGTCCTTTTCCTTACTTTATTTATGAATCTAATTCTTGAATAACTAAAAAAAATGCTATTTTTATCTTCATCACCATCATCACTAAATTTTTCATACATAGCTGTATGGTATGTTATGATACAACCTACCTCGCTCAACCAAGTCATTGAGTCAACTACTGACTAATTTATCTAAATTTTTATATTGCTACATTGTGACACAGTTGTTGATTCCATTTTTTTTTTTTTGGGGGGGGGGGGGGGTTACTCCGCTTGCATCGTTCACTCATATGTTGTCCAAACTAATGAAATCGCTTCCTACATTCATTAACCTTTTCTTTAACATATTTCTTATGAAAGACAGTGTATATAATGGTTTCTACCATGGGCACAAGGCCAATTTGGGGGGGGGGGGTGTAAGTCGATTAAATTGACCCTCCCCAGTGCATTACTGGTACCTTATTTTATAGACACCTGTAAGGATGAAAGGCAAAGCTAACCTCAGGGATTTGAACACAGAATGTAAATGGTTTTTGATTTAGGCACAAGGCCAATAATTTGGAAGGGGAAAGTCGACTAAATTGACACCAGTGCATTACTGGTACTTTATTTGAACTCGGGACCTAAAGGGATATAACTATACCTCAAAGCATGGTGTTCGACACTCTACCGATATTGCCAATCCACTGGTACTGTGTATAATAATTGTTTCTACTTTTGGCACAAGGCCAGCAAATACCCAGTGTATTACTGGTACTTTATTTTATCGACCCTGTAAGGATGAAAGACAGTTAACCTCGGTGGGATTTGAACTCAGAATGGCAAGGGCCATAACTCCATGCTGCAAAGCATGGCGTCCAACCCTCTACCGATACTGCCAATCCACCGCCTAGATTTAGTCAGTCAAGTAATTTGAAAATTAACCCTGCAATGCAGTAGCGTCCTGTCCAGGGGGCATGTCTTGTACTCTCAGTCACTTCATGCCATGGAAACCAAGACAACCACTGACCTGATGAGCCTTCAAAGCTCTAGACAAACTTTAGACTTTTTGCCTTTTTTTTTTTTTTTTTTTTTTTTTTTTTTTTTAAATATTTTTACACTTGTAGACGGGCATAAACCAAAGATTAACAGGTCTGAGCTTCATGGAGCCAGTAGGCTGTGGTGACCTGTCTGTGCATGTCACATTTACACCAATGGTCAATCACACGACAAAGGAATAGCTCATAGAAACAATGCACTCTGATTTTTCTTTATAATTTAAAAAAGGTTTGAAGTATCATGATATATATATATATATATATATAATGTTTTAATATAGAAGAGCTTCTACAGAACTGGAACTGTTTCATTCGTGAGAAATCATCATTGGAGTTTTCTAATATAGATCCTGGTAAAGATGAGAGAAGCTCTATGCTATCCAGTTTCCTTACAGCAATTTAAAATCGTCTGAGGATTTTCTCATTGGAACATATGTAGAATTAAAATTGTTTTAAATATAAGTTGGTTATTCTCCCTCCATTTATTTGTCTTAATATATATATATATATATAATCATCGATTAACGTCTCTTCCACGCTAGCATGGGTTAGACGAGTCCCATTTAGAGGCAAGTTGGGTCGGGTGGCTGTCTCACCCATATAGGTGTGTTTTGGGCTGGTTATCTACAGCTGGATACCTTTCCTAACGCCAACCACATTGACAGTGTGTGCTAGGTGCTTTTTGCCGTGTCTTTTACACATACTTTACTATATATATATATATATATATATATATATATATATGGTAAAAAGATAAAAATATTTTGTCGTTCTTTATTTTAGTTCAATCAATAGATTCCATAGTTGCATGGTACTGGCTTTTCCATACACACCCATGCACATGCCCCTCCCTCACGCAAACACAAGCACACATAATTAAAAATCTTGTGTACATGTATGCGAGTATGTTGCAGGCTTCTGTAATTTCCAACTACCAAATCCCACTTACAAGTCATTGGTCAATCTGAGGCTATAGCAGAAGACAACACTTGCCCAGGGTACCACAAAGGTGCTACTGAACCTAGAACCACATGGTTGCTAAGTCAATCTCTTTAACCACTTGGCCATACCATGAAACATTAACTCTTTAGCATTTACATTACTCCATATATATTATTATATTTTTTGTGGTAAAGGCTTTATCTTATATATCGAATTTGAGATTTTGATATCATTTATGTGGATTGGTGGTATTGGTAGAGGGTTGGATGCCGTGCTTTGCAGCTTAGTTACGGCCCTTTATTAACTTTGCCTTTCATCCTTACAGGGGGGTCGATAAAATAAAGTACTAATCACGCACTGGGATCAATTTAATCGACTTCCCCGCCCTCAAAATTGCTGGCTTGTGACTATACAAGAAACCATTTATTTTGAGAACAATACCTTAACATCAGTATGAGTGGCCAGTTACGACTAGTTTGAACAGAAAGAGGTGAGAGAATTCTGGGCGGATATAGCTGGGTTAAAGATGTAGTTCATACTTCTCATTGATCCAAATATTGATGTTCCTTTGGTAATCAAAGGCTTTAGTATTTTTTAAATACTAGTGTATTTCTTCTGAAAATTCTGTATAATTAATTTTTATTTTTTCCGATTTTAATTTATCAGATCTTTTTCTTTTCCTTTCTTTCTTTTTTTGGGGGGAGATGGCGGTGGGGACACGGTGTCAATTTTCTGTAAGTGTAATATAAATGCTACTACCAATATAGTACTTGTTATAGTGATCCCCCCCCCCCACACGCACACACACTTGCACACACCCTTGGTATATATAAGCAAACCAAATCTGCAATGCAGACTTAGTTTCCAGATGGAGTCGATTCATCATCACCGTTTAATGTCCATTATTGTTCCACACTAACATGGGTTAGACAAGTTGTCCCATTTGTGAAACAAGTCAGATTTTACTCATACAGAACTGATGCTGGGTTGGATGCTTTTCCTAATGCCAACCACATTTCCTGTGTGGACTGGGTGCTTTATTATTGCAGCATCAACATGACCACTTCCAGGCCGTGGGCTGGGTACTTTTGTCGTGTCACCTACATGACCATTTTAGTGTGGGCTGGGTGCTTTTGTTGTGGTACCTGCACAACTACTTTAGTGTGGACTGGATGCTTTTATTATGACACCAAAATGACCACTTTACAGTGTGGACTGGGTAGTTTATTGTGGCACCAAAATGACCACTTTACAGAGACACCAATATTTGATAATTAAAGCTAAGTTTGTGAGTGGGCCAGACAAAGTATAAATTCAAATTCACCTAAATTCTAGTTTTATTCAATTATTCATAAGAAAGTACATTGTCTATATTAGTAAACCTTTTATATATCATATTTTTAGAGCTGATTCTTAGAACTTTTAATCTTTTACCATATGAAAATCCTGTACCATATGAAGCCATATTAGCAAAACATTATTGAAAATTACAAAACAGCACCGGGACTGCTTCACATTAAAAGTTTATCTACATTAAAGTCTTTGTTAATACTAAATTTTCACAGTTAATACATTATAAACATTTGAATTACCAACTTTTTAGATATTTTCTGCTATAATCATTACAGGATGTTAGGATATAATACTACAAATTTTCACAATCTGACCACCAGTAAAGATGCTATAGATATTTTCTGTTAAATCATTACATGTTAAGAGATAATACTGCAAATTTTCACAACAAAATTTGTCCACTAGTAAATATAAGACAAACATTTGAATTAACAAACCTGTTTTTAGATATTTTCTGCTAAATCATTACAGGATATAATGACAATAATCTGTCCACCAGTAAAGATAGTATAAACATTTGAATTACCAAACCTGTTTTTAGATATTTTCTGCTATAGTCATTATAGGATGTTAAGAGCTAATGTATGTTTTGAAATGGGTGGGTGGGTTGGTTTCTACATTAAACATCTGGCCTAGGCCTATCACCGACTTTGTACAGACCTTGTATATATATTTGGATACTCTAAAGAATCTAATTCAGTAACCCACTCTCCCCTCTCCCTTTTCCCTCTGTTGCCAACTTTGGCAAAGAATATAAGTTAATGGGCACAATTGTAATTTAGTTTCTTGACAACTAGCTTAACTTTGATATTTAAAAACAATTTCTAGAATTGTGGTTGTTGGAATGACCAAAATGGTAGAATACTGAATTGGATGTTTTGCTAGAATTTGTGTATTCTGAGCTCCATGATTTTCTTTTTTTTTTTTTCTTTTTTTTAAATTATTTATTTGCTTTACTTTTCCTCTAAGATGAAGGAAATAAACACAAATAATATTTTAGGGTTGAGATGACTAAGAAATTGGGTCAAAGACATGACAGCCTCTCTAGTGTTGATGCTAGGATAAAATGCACCAAGTACACTCTGTAAAGTGGTTGAGAGAGAGAAACTCTAGCTGTAAAAACTGCACCAAAGATGGACTGAGGATTCTTCAGTTGTGTGAAAAGAACCGTCATGGTGTCATATTAAAAACATATCCAGTAAACTTTGTAAAGTAGTTTGTGGATAGCCTTGACTAAAGAGGAGAGGGTAAAAAATTTTTTACAAAATCCATGAAAGGATATGTATTACATTTAAGTATAGATGTGTATGAACATTGAGAAAATTTGTGAGTCCATTAAAACAGACATGTGCACATGCACAGAATTTTATGTAACATTCTTGGCATTTAAAAACATTTCCAGAAATATATATATACACATATTTTATATGTATACATACATCTCATTTAACATATTATGAAACAAGTCACGTCTTGCTCATCATCATCATACGTCCGCTTTTCCCTGCTTGCATATATATATATGTATATATATATATATATCATCATCATCGTTTAACGTCTATCTTCCACACTAGCATGGGCTAGACAGGTTTGTCCCATTTGAGGCAAGTTGGGTTGGGTTTTTCTGGCAGGTTTTCTACGGCTGGATGCCCTTTTTACCGTGTCTCCTACATGACCACTTTACAGTGTGGACTCTGTGTTTTGTGGTACCAATATACAGTAATAATACAGACCAAAATCCGAAGAGGACTTGATAAGGATGGTATATAATCACTCCACATAACTTTTCTCAGTTTCAGAAGATCCTGCTTAGGGTGAAAGCAGAAATTCTTTGCTTGAACTTTTAACCCTTTACCATTTAAACCGGTCATATCCGGCCAGAATTCTCTCACCTCTTTCTGTTCAAACCAGCTATAACTGACCCCTCATACCGACATTATGGTATTGTTCTCAAAATATATATCAAAATCTCGTAGATTCAATGCTATGCAAGATAATTATGTGAGGTAAAGCCTTTTCTGTGAAAATACAATAGTAAATATAGAGTAATGGGAATGCTAAAGGTTAAATCTGTACTAATTGTTTCTACTTTTGGCACAAGGCCAGCAATTATCCCAGTGTATTACTGGTACTTTATTTTATTGACCCCCGTAAGGATGAAAGGCAAAGCTAATGATATATATATATCATTGTTTAAAATCCATTTTTCTACACTTGCATGGGTTAGACAGCTTATGATATGAAACGAGTCAGGGCCAGAGACTACGTCTTGCTCATATGAATATATATCATCATCCTTGTCATATGCATCTCAGTTTATAGAATGAGTGCACTACGTATATCCCTGCATCTCATAAGAGCTGAAGTAACTATAAAAAATGTTATCATCAGGAAGGTTATCTGGCTCTAAAACATTCTCAAAAACCTGTCCAACCCATGCCATCATGGCAAATTGAACGTAGTATGTCTGCAATATATATTTCTTCTACTTCTGCGCCCACTTATTCCTGAGAGGTTCGTTGGAGTAAAGTCCTCAAACACTCCTTCCAGCTGGTCCTGTCAGCAGCAACCATCTCCAGCTGATCTGGCTGGATCCCCAAGTGTGACCACCCAACTTCTTGCTTGGGCTCTACCCCTAGGTCTCCTGTCGGTTGGTTGGTTTTGCACGATAAAATCTGTCCAGTGATTTCTTTCCTGAGACATTCTAACCACATGCCCATAGTACAGGAGCTGTGATCTTTCAATTCAGAGAAGTATATTATGATCATCATCATCATACGTCCACTTTTCCTTGTGTGCAAGGTTGGGATGGGTCCTTTTCATCAGTCCCTCATCTCCTCTGTGAGCTTCAGCAATCTGGGGTCAGGTCTCACCACCTCCACCTATGATTCTCGAGGTTTTCCTCTACTGCGTCTTCTTTCCACCGTGATTTCTTGGCACTTCTTTACCCAGCGGTCATCTTTCATGCGCATCACATGTCCATACCAACAGTCTTCTCTCCCTCACACTACAGTTTATCCCTCTTATACAGTTTCACTCTCAACTTGGTTGTCGCACATTGACATCATCATCATCATCATCTTACACATTCATATTGAGCAATAAGTTATTTTGAGCCATTAATCATATCGGTATATACACTGGTTATGTATAAAATACATTCAGAAGTCTTACCATGAGTGTTTCAAGCTGTGATCATATGTATATATACTTAATTATATAGCCTCTATTTGGAATTATGATGGTTAGTTCTACTGTTAATTATCATATTATAATTGCTTTTAGTATTTGTAGGGGAGGAGTGGTGTTTAATCTGTTTATATAAATTAGTTGTTAAGTCTTTTATAGTTTTAGTAGAAATATCTTCCATTTGTCTCATTAATTCTTCTGTGAGTAGCAATACTTGTAAAGATAAACTCCTGTCAAGTCTGTATCTTGTCTTTGAGTCATGGCTTTTAGTCATTTCACTTAGTCACGCCTCCCCACAACACTATCTCTATTTTCTCTTTTGCTCACTCTTTTTCTCTCTTCTTCTCTCTCTCTTGCTCTTACTTTCCCTTTCTCTCTCGCTCTCTCTGATCCTGATAGGGCTACTGCCTCTCTTTCACTGTCTAGTTGAAAAATAAGTTTCTAATGTTGGCACAAGGCCACCAATTTGGAGAGGAATGGAAAGTCGATTACATTGACCCAAGTACTTAACTGGTACTTTATTTTATCACCCCACCCCTCATCAGAAAGATGAAAGGAATAGTTGAAATGTTAAGGTATTGTTCTCAAAATAAATATCAATCTCATTCGATATGTGAAGTAAAGCCATTACTATGAAAATGCAATCTATAGATCTAAAACAGAATGTCTGTCTCCCTAAAACTTGAGAACCAACCAACCGATTTCTTTTTTTTTTTTTTTTTTTTTTTTTCAAACTTTACACATGTAATACTTGGTCGTGTGAGGGTTTTGAGCAAAAAAATATTTCAAATTTTTAATGCCCTAGGGACTGCATTAGGCAAAAAACTGCATATTTTAGGCATAACGGAATAATCCAGGTGATTTCTTCAAAATGTGCATTACTTATGTCGTTTAAAGTGTTTTGAGCAAAGATTTTCTCATTTTTTGCTCCAGGGACCGCTTTTTTTTTTTTTTTTTTTTTTTAACTTTGCATATGTTTCACAAATTTTATTGACTGAAAAAGATTTCAAATTTTTGCCCAGGGACTGCATTGTTTACCATTTTGGTTGCATTAGGGCCTGTAACCTTAAAAGTATCCAACTAAATTCCTTCATGTTCTCCACCACTGCAGTCCCACATGCTTACTGCTCTGTAACTATTACTTTCATTGTACTATAGCACAACAAATACATGTTCGGTTTGTCAAATGCCTATTTTACTTAACCCTATCGTCTTGGCTTTCGTGGGTTGAACATTTTACTCTCAGGCACCCAATTAAGTTAAACCCCTGGTAATCTACAAGGAATTTTTTTATAAGCACAAAATGTAGACACCATCCCCAGGCCGAGGTATTCTCTGTACTGTTTCAGAAAGGAGGGATAAACATGCCAATCTATGTTTAGAATCCCGAGCAACGCCGGGCCATTCTGCTAGTAGTATATATAGAGTAATGTAAATGATAAAGGGTTAAAAATAAGCAGGAATTGTTGGTATTATTGGTTCAACTAAACCTACATGAGGATCAAATCTTTCCTGGATCAACACCATCATAC